>SRHC01000721.1:0-151705 GCA_004794325.1 Pomacea maculata | reverse complement strand
TATCCTACCACAGTACCCTACATAATTATCAATAAACATAAGTACAGTAAAATATTGTACAGTACAGTACACTTTGTTATCACTGTCGCTGTCATAGGAGCAGATCTTGTCACGTGTTCAAGGACGCGATCTTTATCCTTGATAATCGTAGCGACAGTCGAACGACTAAGTCCTAATGACCTGACAATTTCTGTTGCTGTTTCCCCCTTCTAAGACTGCCTTATGATATCCACTTTCACCTCCATGGTGATGGCCTTCCTTTTCTTTCATGCACTGACCTCCTAAGTCGGAATGAGCGTCGTAACCACGAAACGACGTAACTCGAGACCGTCGTAACCCGAGGACTACCTGTATTTTATTAGCACACTTGAGTTAAAAGAATCTAATTGACCAAATTTAGCAGCTCCTTTTTAGCAATAATTTTTTTGTCTTGATTAATCGTGCAATATTTACGCAGTAGCTTTCTAATTAGTTTTCTCTGTGAATGTTAACATGTTTATTTGGCTGGTTATTTTTTTCATTGTAGGTGACAGGTGTATTTGAAAGACCACTGACTACATATCAGAACAACTCAAGAACCTACATGAGAGGAGTTTGTTCCTTCAGGCAGGAAATACCGTTTAATGGATACAACTTCACCCACAGTATCAGTTACACCTACAAAATCAGTATAGACCCAGGTCCTCAAGACAGACTTGTCACGACGATAAACATTGGTAATCTTTGACTTAAACAATACTTAAAATAATTGCATTTTTGTTCTTAATAGTGATTAAAAATAGTTTTTTACATCAAGTCAAATTTTTTAACTTCAAAGAGGCAACAAGAATCTAAAATGCAGTCAGCAGTGTAGAAACACACATATATATATATTTAAGAAAACCCATCCCAGTGGATCCAATGATCCAACTAAATATCATTACAATAACTTTCAATCAATGGGTGCAATAATGTGGTGATTGATATAGTTAGTTTCGTAACCAAGGCTGTAATTTCTTGTTATAATGTGTTTTGTGCAGAGCCTCCTAAGAAGCCTGAGATCAATTGTTCAAGACCTGTTCTTGACGGATCGACTGTCATCTGTATGTGCACCTCTCAAAACAAAGGAAATCCGCCTGCAAAATTTGTATGGGATGGAACAAATACTGATAGACTACTTCTTCAGATTGTCAGCCGCCAACAGAGCTTCAATAATTATACATGTCGACAGACTTGGGGTCCTCACGGGGTTATCAACACTACAGTTAATTACACCTTCACAGTAGCATGTAAGTAACCTTTTTTATATTTTTACTTTGCCATTTCATTTTAAAAAATGGATAATTTGTTTCTAATGGAAATTTTGACTAATAGAGAAAATATATTAAGCCGGTAAATTATAGTTAGTAAAGTGTCCTACATTAAAAAAATATTCACGTAGAATGAATGCACACACGTTTGACACCACCCACCCTTCTCCCCCAACCCCCCACCCCCCCGCACGCACACACACACACACTCTCACGCATGTGCACACAGATACACACACTCTACAACATTTATAGACATAAATATTTATGATGAAAACTTATCTGATTTTAGTTCTTATTTTATCAAAGGGAAAATCCTGAATGTGTGTGAGAGTGTGTGTTTGTGATTATCTTTTTTTTTTGAAACAATCAGCAAATCACATTCTTTAATCTAATTGAAACACTGTTTGTCTCTTTTTATGTATATTGGGTGTGTAATATGCGTGTATGAATATGCATATGTTTATATAGATATGTGTGTGGATGTACATATATGCATTTGTTTATATCTATATTTGATGTATATACATATGTGTATGTATATGTATATGAATATCTGTAGGGATAGGTATATATATATATGTATACATGTATGTATATGTGTATGAATATGTGTAGGGATTGTACTGCTATTTTACACTTTTTTCGCTTATATGTAAAACAAGATTACTTAATTTGATGTTGAAATTCTCTGTATCCAACCTTGTTTAGAGCTATAAGACGTTTAAAAAAACAAATATTTATGCACTTTCAGAGTGAAATATATAAAACTTTATTAGAATGTTATTGCTTGCTTTTGTTTAGCACTCAACATTGAAGATTGTCCAGCTGGAACAATAAATGTGAGGGAGGACGATGAGCTCCGCCTTACTTGTGGTCCATATGACTTTGAGATGAGTTGGTATTATTCCAGGGACAACACGTTGGGGGAATTAATCGGTCACTGCTATGGAAGATTGTGCTATCCCGCACAGAGACATGTGTTCGCAATGCTAGGTGACTCGTATCCGTCGATTTTAAAGTCGTACAAAAGCACTCTACTCTTCCCTACTATCAACAGAGACGAAGCTCGTGTTTACTATTGTAAAACTAATTACTCCATGAGCTCATGTAGACTTCGAGTGACAGGTGGGTGGTATACTTTTGATTATTTTTAGCATTTCGGATTAGGCGAGATTGTAACTTGTTTACTGGCCTATAGCAACGACCTCTATCCTTACTGCAGGTCGTGTGCATTGTAATAACATGTAACACAAGTGGTATACATTACACAGTCTGACTTGTCCACACACTTTGTAACACTCAAGCCGGAGAGACTATGCTTGTACGTTTTGTACTTATTTTAGTTACCATTCTTTATTTTATTTATTTTTTCTTTTTTGACATGGTGTTTTTATCCTTGACCTGAACTGATATGAATTTCTTCCTGCACTTTTTTATAATCTTGTTTTTCAGCTACTTGACGGTGTTGACAATCCAGTCATCCACTTGTTTAAGTGTTGAACATTCAGATTGTCTCTTTTGCTTTAAAGGATGAGCTTGAGGAGATAAGATTAGTTTGTGTCAAGTACTCGCGATGTGTCGCAGCTGTCGTGTGTCCCGTTACAAGACTTTACTCACGAGTTATACGAGAGTTACTGTGCATGCACGGTCTTTTAGACACCATCTCTAGGGACTTTCTGCCACACACACACGTATTTCAGATTTTACAGATTTTTTTAATGAAAATCTACAGCTTCCACATAAAAGTTTTATGATATCCTTTAAACAATAAATTTACATGTTATGTTGTATGCTTACATGTGTCTGTGTGTGGCTCCTGTAGTGTATGCATAAACCGAGACTACATCATCTTCGACTTTAATAATATTGCATATTAATCTATTATTGTATTCTTTCAGACTTCATGGCATATCATACAGTTTCACAAATCTAGTTAAGTTAAGAGATGGTATGATTTACAGTTTACTCAAGATTTGTATTGTCAGAAAAGTCAGTGCTGCCATGAATCATTTTTAACAGCACCTGCTGAAGTGGTTCCTGAAAACTGCAGAGTGTGGATATCAGACTGGCAAGTGCAAGGAGAATGTCAGGTAGAAAGGATGTACTCCTCAGATGATGTCTACACATGCACTTGGAGCGTTAACAATACTCAGGTAAACAAGATAGAAAATGACCACATACAACATTACACAAACTTAATATTTTAATGCACTCTTCACAAAATTTATTTGCCTATTTAAAAAAAATGTAGACAGTGAAGGAATCTTTGTTTATATTCTGAGCTATCAAAAGAAATCTTTCAGCAAAGAAATTGAGAAATTAGATTGCATAAAATTTAGGAAATTATGCAAAGTTAACTGAAAGTAAAGTTACTTATAAAACCCAGTTGTAAAATTTCTTTTAGATATTCTAAAACTAATATTGACAATATGTTCTTCTAGCTGTAAAATAGATTAATAAATTACTTAACTGCAATTTAGCAGTTACAAAGGTATTGAGAGTAGCAATTATTAATGGATATATTTTATTAGCATACATTGACCAAATTTAGCAATAATATTTTTCTTGCCTATGCGTGCAATATTTGCAAAGTAGTTCTGTAATTAATTTCTCTGTGAATGTTTATTTGGCTCGTTTTTTTTTTCATTGTAGGTGACAGGTGTATTTCAAAGACCACTGACTACATACCAGAACAACTCTAGAACCTACATGAGAGGAGTTTGTTCCTTCAGGCAGGAAATACCGTTTAATGGATACAACTTCACTCACAGTATCAGTTACACCTACAAAATCAGTATAGACCCAGGTCCTCAAGACAGACTTGTAACGACGATAAACATTGGTAATCTTTGACTTAAATAATACTTAAAATTATTGCATTTTTGTTTTTATTAGTTAAATAGGCATTTAATATTACTTTGTGCAAAGTTAAAGCAGAATACTATTGATGGTATAACTATAAAAGTCATTCCAATAAAAACGTTCCAGCAGACAATGAAGAAAAGATTCAGGGATTTACAGAAGAACAGTTAAGTATTCTTGCTTAGTGTAAACCATATACAGTATCATACATTTATCTATATATATATATATCTGTTTTAAGGAAACTCTCAAGTGTATTGCACTTGTAATTTATGACTTTTAATCTGATACATGAAGCTACACAGCTAAAGACAAACTTTTTTTTCTTTACATCAAGTCAGTTTTATTTAACTTCCAAGAGGCAACAAGAATCTAAAATGCAGTCAGCAGTGTAGAAACACATATAATATATTTAAGAAAACGCATCGCAGTGACTCAAATGATCCAACTAAATATCATTACAATGTCTTTCAATCAATGGGTTCATTAATGTGGTGATTGATATAGTTTGTTTTGTACCCAAAGCTGCAATGTTTGAAATAATGTCCATTGTGCAGAGCCTCCTAAGAAGCCCGAGATCAATTGTTCAGAAACTGTTCTTGAGGGATCGACTGTCATTTGTATGTGCACCTCTCAAAACAGAGGAAATCCGCCTGCAAAATTTGTGTGGGATGGAACAGATACTGATAGACTACTTCTTCAGAATGTCAGCCGCCAACAGAGCTTCAATAATTATACATGTCGACAGACTTGGGGTCCTCACGGGGTTATCAACACTACAGTTAATTACACCTTCGCAGTAGCATGTAAGTAAGCTTTTAATATTTTTACATCACAATTTCATTTTAAAAAATAGATAATTTGTTTCAAATGGAAATTTTGACTACCTAATAGAGAAAATATATCAAGCTGCTAAATTATAGTTAGTAAAGTGTCCTACATTAAAAAATATTCATGTAGAAAGAATGCACACGTTTGACACCACCCACCCTACTCACACACACACACCCACGCATGTGCACACAGATACACACACTCTACAACATTTATGGATATAAATAATTACAACAAAAACATATAAGATTTTAGTTCTTATTTTATTTTTGTGATTATCCTTTTGTTTTGCAACAATAAGCAAACCACATTCTTTAATCTAATTGAAATACTGTGTTTGGCTCTCTTTATGTATATTGTGTATGTATTATACATGTATGTATATGCATATGTGTATGTAGATATTTGTGTGTGTGGATGTATCTATATATATGCATTTGCTTTTATACAGATATATGTGATGTATACACATATGTGTATGTGTATGAATATCTGTAGGGATAGGTATAGATATGTATGTGTGTATGCATACATGTAGGGATAGGTATATATGTGCATGTATATGCGTATGTATATGTGTATATGTATCTATATATGTGTGTATGTGTATATATGCATTTGTTTATGTATATAAATGTGTGATGTATACACATATATGTGTATATATATATGAATATCTGAATGTATGTACCTATATGTGTATATATTTTGTATGTATATGCCTATGTGTATCTATATATGTGTGCATGTATATGAATATGCATTTGTTTATGTATATAAATGTTCAATGTATATGCTTATGTGTGTATATATATATATGTATTTTTGTATATGTGTATGTGTATTTATGTATATGTATAATATGCAGCAGTATAATTATTTGTACCTCTTTTGTTTATGCATTGTCGTATACTATATTTAGGTAATTAGCTTATATATTTTATTATTTTATTGTATAGAACACATTTGTGTAATTATTATATTGTGGTAAATTGTTAAAATTTATAGAATGTGCACTTCATTGTAAAAAATACATAGATTTTTCATATTTCTCTTAAAATGATATTTATAAGTTGAAATCCATTTCATTTAGCTTAATTTTAGTCCGTGACCTGTAACTGATTCTACTGGAGCTTTATTTCTGACTTCACAGCTTGCAGGTTGAATGCATGGTTATTCTAAGTAACTCATAGTCTTGGTTTAATTTTAATTGGTTTTACTATATTTCAATGATGACGGGATATTGTTCTAGAGTCAACACTTCATTGATTTCATACAATACAAGTATCAAACGGTTTATGACGAGGTATAGTTTTAATTACTACTTCTGAAGTATATGTTTCCATTTTTTTAGCCTTTTTTATAAAAAAATTGGCACCGAAGACAGATTTAGGGTCTTGTTTATCCCTCTAGGTATTTATGCCTTAAACCCTTTAAAAGTACCTTTATTGAATATAGGTGTATTGTTTGTATCATCTAGAGTTAGTGTTACTTAAGCACATTATCCGTTAATTTAGAGGTATTTGAAAAAAAGCTTTACAGGGTTTGTTAGTTACAGTGATTTTAGGTGTCTATTTTACTTTTTGAAAGGTGGTGAATATTATGAAGCTTCGTATTTTTATTGATGACCTTGTTAATGGTTCAACATTTTTTGTTGCTATTGGATTTCATGGTATTCATGTGATAATTGGTTTGTGATTTTTATTATTATGTTCAGTACGTATTTTTGTTAGAGCATTTTTCTGTCGGACATCATTTCGGATTTGAAGCAGCTGCTTGTTATTGGCGTTTTGTTGATGTTGTTTGATTGTTTTATACTTATCTATACATAGTACACCCGCACCTAGCCGACCTTGGAGTCCCCAAAGTGTCCTGCTTATTTGTTTTGCTAGTTGCATCGCTCGCTTCTCCGTCTCTCGTCATGTCGTTCATGTTGTGTCCCAGGTAGGACTACGAACACAGTCGAGTACTGGATGAGCATTTTAATTCCTTGTAGATGTTGACCACACTATGTCACCTGATCCTGTTATCAGCACACCTTTCGTCTCTCTTTCTCTCTCTTTATTTTAAATTTCCTCTTTTCCTCTCGTTGTCTTAAGGAGAAACTATTTCAACATTTATAGGTATATAAGTAATGCTAGACGATTGCAATCGGAAAACTGACCTGGTGGACAAATACAGTTGTAATGTAACTATTAAAAAAAATTATATTTTTCGAAATAAAATAAATGATTCATTACCATTTTCTATGTGAAATAAACTCTATAATAAATGTGTGTGTGTGTTTGTGTGTATGCTTGCGTTCTCATACGTTTTGTGTGTGTGGGTGTTGGTGAGGCATGCCTTACGTTTAACGGTATAACAAGGGAGGAAGAAAGAAGAAAGAGAGAAGAATGAGAGACTGAGAGGTTTCCTTCAGATAAGCAGTTCAACTCACAGCAGACAACGTGTACAGGTGAAGTCAGACACAAGCAGGTGACACACTGTTTGTTCACTTGGCTGTCACACCTACACACTGGCGGAATGACTAGACAGCAACAATGTCAACACCTGGAACAAGATTTTAACCAGATGTTCGACATACCAACGGAGTTATGGGCTATTATTTTATTTAACCTTTTTTGTTGTTTTTTTTAATTTTCTCACTCCTTCTCTTTTCTTATCCCTTTTTTTATATTTCTTATCTTCTATTTACCATGGTAACCTATAAATGACATGTTGAATTTTAGCCGACGGATGAGAACATGTAGAAACACGCTCGCCGCGCTCTTCCTCTTTGTTCATACAAAAAAGACCGACCAACGGTTAACACAATAAATTCTTTAAAAGGAAAAAAAATGGTGATTTAAAAAAAATATAGTGATTGTAATATGAAAGAAAAAGATGAAATAGATCTATCGCCTACACTCCGCTCTTCAGGTAACCTGATAGCACAGTCAGATAATTCAATGTCCACACACACACTGTCGGTACAGAAGTCCGCAGAACAGACGATCGTTATGTCCACATCGGGGAATTGTCGTCACGGTTGTCGCAAATGTTCCTTCGAACTGTTGACTGGCGAATTATATCTCTTCAGTCTGAAGAGAAGAGGGTGCTGACATCCATTATCAGCCATCACTTTGTTGAATGTGCTCTCCCTTTCGAACAAACAAGACGAGCTCTCTGCTCTCAATCTAAATAATTAATGAAATGCAGGGATTTCTGTCACAGGCCAATAGATAACATAGATCACAATTTATAATGTTGTTTGCCTGCAGGTGATGAACAGATAGTAGTATCAACTGACAAAGTACTAGGAGGATGACGAAAATGCAGTTCAGACACATTTCGTTGCAGTCTGCAATGCCAACGCATTTTTTAAAAATATATATATAAAGAAATATAAGGTATTGAAAGTTCATTGACCATTTGATGGAGATCCAACTACCGTGATGGTGTATCTTTACTCCTAGCTGTGTGTGTAAATGTCTGTGTGAGTATGTATTTGATTAAACTATATTGCTATTAGGTAAAGAGGCAAAACTCTTACATGCTTACCTATTATGTCACAGTAGTTTTCTCCCTTGATCTAGAGCCCTTCAGCGTAATAATCTCTACACGGCCTTAGTGATTTGAAAAAAAATAGTTATTCAAAGCGACAGAAGCAAGCTATTCCTATACACTGTAAAACTCTTCTTAAACCTACATTTTTTTTTTGCAATATAGCGGTATTAAAAGGGATTAGAACATATGAAAGAAAGAAAAACAACAACAAAGCAGTACATGTACTTGAATGCGAGAAGTGTCGCCGTCTAAAGCATTGCTAAATTTACCACCAGCTCCATTTTACTTCCCAGTCGAGAGGCCAACACCTGGCTACAGTGTGTTCTACCATGTTGTTTGTGACTTGTTTTGCAACCGTCTGAGTTGCAGTATTTTGTTTGTTAATCAACAATAACATATAATAATCTCGACTTTTGTCAACTACAACAGTTTATTTTTTTAAACGTACTATCCTCGTACCTGTTGACAGCAACCAGCACAGTGGTTTCACAACAAGGATGTAAATACCAGTAAAGTGGTTTGATAACAAGGATGTGTTTACAGTGTATGACCGCGTTTCGAGACAGACGTAGACCTCAATTTGTTTCTTTGTGCACCTTGTTTGAGTTTCTAATAAAACCATGATAAAGAAAGCGGTATATCAGTGAACCTCAAAGATTTACAAGTTAAAAAATAAAACGATGGATCAGAACCTGTTTGTGTTGTGCAGTGTTTTTTTCATCGCTGGAGTAGTACATTCAGATAAGTCAGCTTGTATAAAAATAAATGTATAAAACGTGTTTGTAAGAAATAATTCCATTATATTAATAAACACGACTTGACTAACAATTTGAGACAGAGTTTATCTCCTAAACCTATGAAGCATGATATAAACGAGTCAACGGGGGGATCTGCACCTTGTACTTGAGACAAAATTACTATTTGAAAATAAATTTGTCCTCGTGTTTAAGTATAATGTTTTACATAGTCGTTACCACAGTTTTGATTTTGTTAACTTTATTAAAAAAAAAAAACTAAAACCTTGCCTGGGGATTCTAGCTACTATCTATACTAAAGGCATCATTATTGCAGAATATATCATACAGAAAGCTCTTTTTAAGGTCTGATTAAAGAGTGAATTTTCTTTAACACAATACACAGGTAGGTCAGCCAGCATATACTTGCTTACAGTTGTAAGCCATAATATGACAACGATGATTAACTGTTATACTTGAGATCTGGTAAGAATAAGATTTTTGTTTATTGGTTAAGTCCCTCTGCAGTCAGAAAATTACCTGGTGGCGTAAGAGAACTCTAGAACTACCAAGAAACACTTTTCCTGGTGTTTTATAAATTTGTTCACTTTTGTGTTCTTCGATTGTTCTTTTTTCTGCGCAATGAGCACTCTTCGGAATGTATACCTGCGCATTACAAATCGACATCATCATCATCATCATCATCATCATCATCATCATCAACTCGTTGAAATAAGGTTTAGGGCCTGTCACTAGGATACTTGTAGCCACGATAGCTTAGTTTGTAACATGGCGGGTGACTGGCAACCAGTCAAAAAAAAATAACAAAAAAAAAAAAAAAAAACATGGAGGTGGAGGGAGGACTTGATTGGTTTTATTTTTCCGTAATATCTGGTGTCTATCAGTAGTAAGGGATGTAGAGTGTAACTAAGACCATCAAAACATTGCAGGTAAACACACACCTACCTGACTTTCAGCAGCAGTAAAGTGCTTAGCGAGTGGGACATGCGTTATCTGTTCCATGTGTAACAAACGTTTGACAACTGTTTAATCATGGATTTCAATTAACATTAAGACTACTTGTATTTGGGAACTTTTTAATTAAAGGGCAACCTGTTGTTTCCATATTGCAAACGCCTTTAATGAGATCGGTGGTCGTATCACAGAGAATGTTATTATTGTGGTTTTTGAATAACACGTGTTTAAATATTGTGTTTACCTTAATGTTGTTTGTATTACTCACTGTGACTATGATATACACCGCCTAGAGAATTCACACTCCGTGATTAGTGAATGTTACTAACTGTATGTTATGAATGTAGACAAAAGTTTAACAGCTAAATGTCATTTTCCTAAGCTCTTTGTGAAAGAGATTCAGTACAGATCGACCTAGACAGATAAAGTGACCGCCATTTGTTGACATTAATAGAAATTAATTCATTACAAACATAAATGAGATTAAACACTATGAAAACTTTGTAGGAGACACACGTATACTTTAAAACAGGCATGTGTAAAAAATGACTTGTTTTGAGAGCAAAATGTACACATAAGCTGTTCTGACATAAATTGTAATACTTTTTCTTTTCCTAATAGCTACATTATCATTAGTAATGATATATCTGTATAAACAAACAGATTTCATCTAAAAATTTTCACATACAGAAAAAAGAAATAATATGTGGCTGGTGTATTCTAACCTGTTGCTTACTATTTATAAAACACATATGAACTGTGAAGTTCCTGTTCCAAGTGACAAGTTATTTACTTACATGAGGATTCGTCACTCGTATCTATTATCAGTTACAAAAACATATTTTGCCGCCTGAAAGATTTCTGTCGAAACGCTGAAAGTTGATAGTATAAGTCCTTGTCGAGATCAGTCTCACGACACAGCGGCAATAAAACCCAATGACAACACGAGTGAGAGAACACGTGACGACACAAGAGACGGAGTGAAAACAGTTGGACTTTCCGTATTGTAGTGTCTTTCAAAGATTTGAGATAAGGCAATGCCAAAATAACACACACGCCTCAATTTTTTCGCAAAACTTGGATTAAAGGGAATTATAGACAGTGTATTTATGTTGCGGCTAGCATTCGATGTTTCTCATAATGCTCTTGTTTGTCCTCCTTGTCAACAACAGCATATTTTACTCGAATGATGGATGTTAAAAGAAACGATGCCTGCTGTATACGACTAATCCTATCATCAACATTCATAATCAGTCAAAAGGTATTTAAGTTGCTAACGATCCTTGGAGTCTGATAGAAAATATCACAACTATTTGCATAACGGTAAGTAACATAACTGTAAATTTAATTAGCAAACATTCTAGCTCGTTTGTTTAAAATTTATAATAGAGTTGACAAAAAGTTTTCTAATTTACGAGATCGCTTAACATAATCTTTTAAAGTAAAATAACAGCTTTTTGATTTGTGTATGCTTGTCTTGTTAAATGTCTTTGTAGTTGCTCATATTTGTATCTGGCAGGACACCAATAGTCTTTAGGACAGGATTGACACAAACAAGCTCTAGAATTATGGTTTATTAATGATGACATATCTAACAATGTTTTGATTTATAAATGGACTTCTTGTAGACAAACCTCTGAGCAAAACACCTGCAAATTCTAATTTATCTTTTTAAATGTCTTCTTTCCCTTTTTCTCAAAGCTGTCAATCTCATTTCCTCAAAACTCATTCTTCCGTCATTGATAATAGCAGTTTTTTAAAATTTGGAAACATGATTTTTAAATAGTTAATTTGTTGACATACTTTAATTGCACAGCTAATACCCAATAACCATTGCGTATTTTGTTTTCAATAAAAAATAGTGTTACCGCTTTAGCTTACTGTGACTTCAATCAAATTCACTTAATTCTGTATAACACCTGTGACATAGAACTAACATGGTTCAATTCCAGTCCGCCTCTATGTTTATTGATGTTGATCAGTCACTCTTTGCATCCTTTTTATGGATGTTTCTTAAGTATCACTGTGTCTTTTGAACATATTTCCTGTCTCTATTTCTCTTTGTTAGAGATATTAGCCTGGGTTTTGTGTAAAGTGTCGAGCATGTTTCTCTACGAAAGTTATTTTATCATAAAATTTTTGGTACACGGACTTTTCGCAGACGGACGTTTCGCCGAGGGACGTTTCGGAGTCGGACGTTTTGCCGACCGGCGTTTCGCCGCCGGACGTTTCGGCGCGGGGCACTTCATTTTGGCATTTCACGCGGGACCTTTAGCCGAAGTCAAGTGTGTGACGCCCCTTAGTTCACACATTTCTCTCGACATTGTATCAATGTATCAGTGAACTCTCTCTCACTATCCCTCCTCATGTGAACCGTTAGCTCACACATTTCTCTCGCCATTGTATCAATGTTTTTTCTCAAAGCTGTTGCGCATAATCTGTGACAATCAAAGTGAACTGTCTGTGAAGTCTGTGTGTAAAATTTGTTTGAAATAAAGAATTATTGTGTAATCTTGTAGTTACTTTCATTCTTTGAGAAGTAAGTAAGCTCTCTCTCTCTCTCTCTGACATAATGCGGCGAAACGCCGGTCGGCAAAACGTCCGGCTCCGAAACGTCTGGCGGCGAAACGTCCGTCGGCAAAAAGTCCGCACACGAAATTTTTCTGGTAGCGGAACCTATTGTAGTAATTTAGACTTACTGCTAATACGATCACAAAAATTCGATAAATATAAATAACAGTTGCACTTTACGTGGTTACAGGTGTTTAACAGGTGAATACAAATGCTACGTTTCTTCTTTTTTCTCCTGTGTGTGTCTCCTTGTCTGCTGACACAAACTACAGAGAGGTGAGGTGTCTGAGCTCTTCTTCACTTCTCAAGCACGTGTTCTCGTGTTCTTTTCTTCACTTAGATAAGCAGAGTCTTCACATCCATAATGAAGACAAATAGTTACTAGGAAAGATTTTACAACTTCTACTTTGTAGTAAACCTGTTTTTACCAATGCCAATGCCAATGACAATTGACAATGACAATACTTTATTTAGGAGAGCTGAAATAAGCATGAAAAAGCTTTTTTCCGTTTAACCCTCGCTCTTTAGAGGGAATGAAATTAACTACTTAAATGAAGTAATTAAGATTTATAGAATAATTTGTACTATATATAAAATAAGGTGGATAGGTACAAAAATGGTGGTTAAGAAAAAAATTGTATTTATTTACAAGGTTTCCTAAAGTTGGGAGGAATCTCTAGAGGCCTCATCTATTTGTCTAGAAAGAATTTAGATAGATGGCGTTGAAAGCAGTTCAGGGAGCTCAATTGCTTACAATGGAGAGGGAGGCTGTTTCATAGCACGCTTCCTGAGTATTTCAAACTTGATTCAAAAAAGGTCTTGTCTAGGAATGGGAATATTCAGTTTTGGAGAGATTCTACGGTCATTGGAGGAAAATAGTTGAGACATAGTCTTAGTGAGAGTTTACCCGTCAGTATTTCATACATGAAAATGCATTTATTAACTTTAGGTCTGTCTTTTAGAGAAAGGACGCCAAGAGAGGGATAGTCATTCTGGTCTATTTTCGGTTCTGGCAAAAGAGCTTTGACAGCTCGCTTCTCAACACTTGCTAGAGGTTTCATGGAAGCTCCACTAGCGGAGTCCAAGAGGGTGGAGGCATATAGTCAATGACTGACTGCATGTGGGTGTTATAGAAGAGTTTTCTTGTGTTGTCGGTCTAGGAAATGTTTAATTCTTGACAGCTGGTAGACTTTCTTGGAGATGTTTTTGCTTGTGGTTGAGATGGTAACACTCATGATTTTCTGTACATCCATTATTAACTGAGCGCTGATATGGGTACTTGGAAAAGGGGTGACTAGGTTTGTCTTTTTTGTCTGGTTGTTAGAAGCATGACTTGACTTCAGTTTTCTGTGGGTTGAGTGAAATGTGGTTTGAATCAGTCCAAGCCTGAATCTCGTTTAATGAAAATTAAAGAGTGATGACTACTATACAGGTCTATTTTATTTAGAGGGAAGGTTGTTACATAATTTACAAGCTTGTTAAACAAATGCATTTTCAATGCCTTTGTGTTTTGTTTTTCTGTATGTTTTGTTAATTTTTTTCTAAAATATCTTTCAGGTAGGGCATCAACAGTCTTTGTTCAATTTGAAACAAAAAATAAATAATGCTAATTAATAACATAAAATTATTCATAACTTTCAAAAGTGAAAAGTCTGGACGCCATGGCAACTCTAGCAAGCCACACGACTGGTCGACCACAAGCTGTGTGACTGACGAGGAGTGCGATGACACAAACGCTGTGTGCTACGTGGACAAGTGTCGATGTCGACCAGGACTGTTTTTCTCAGCGACTTATTACATTTGTTCTGCCAGTGAGTGGACAATTTAATAGCATGATATGGTTGTCCACATGAAAAAAATCTTTGTTTTCGCATCAAAAATGCTTTTGTATGAACTTCGCATTCTTGAAGGGACAACTTTTGAAACCAAGTAGTAACATCTAGACAGATTAAATAAAATAACATAAACAACTCTAGTCAGATTGTATAAAAAAGAAGAAAAAACAGAAGAAAACAAATGGGCAAAGAGATAGACAACAATATAAATTTGTTCACTTTAATCTTAGTGTTGTTTTAATTACGTCAGACTGTAGAACTTTTCATTTCAATTTTTTTTGTGTAAATACTTGTTGATCACAGTTGTTTATATTAGCATGCAGCACAGAAGACTTGCACAACACCTTCATGGAGTATCCAAACAGCGGTTTAAAGGGTCACATTCTTGAGATCAGGGATGGACTCAGTTTGGAAGACTGCAAGATGCTGTGTCTGAATAATAATCGCTGCCTCACCTTTGATTTCAGAGGTTTGTATGAAAAAAAAATTTCAACCGTAAATATACTTCAGCCATATGTAATTCAAAGGATGCTGTTTTAGAAAGAATTTCTACAGACTTTAATTTTGAGTTTGCTTCATGTGTCTCTAACACATTTGATAGCTGATTTTATTTTTGTTTCTGGAGAAATATGTAAAGTTATAATTGCTAG
This sequence comes from Pomacea maculata, assembly GCA_004794325.1. Lineage (NCBI taxonomy): Eukaryota > Metazoa > Mollusca > Gastropoda > Architaenioglossa > Ampullariidae > Pomacea > Pomacea maculata. The sequence goes on along the minus strand of SRHC01000721.1, from coordinate 136,406 downwards.
TAAGGTTAAAGAATTTCAGAAATAGGAAAAAGGAAAACCAGACACTGTATTATATAACGTTTCCAACTTCTGGCCCTACAAACAGGACTCAGATACAGACAATTCCCGAATCCAGTACCAACTTTTATCATTGCACAGAAGTATAATTCCATTACACTACCTTTGGAGATAAATTTTTGTTTCACTACAGTCTTACAAAACTAAATCATAAGGATATTTTTACTTCCGAGTCACATATATCAATGAAAGAAAATAATAAATACAAAAATAGAGCAATCATCAGCTTACAAATGTGCTTGACTTGGTGTACATAGTTTTATTTGCATCAACATTTAATGAAACATACTTTATGTAGGAAAGAGCACGTCCCTCAGCTCTGCACACTGAGAAACAAAAACATACAGAACTGTAGCATCAGGATTCTGGACTAGCAAAATTTGGGCTCCTCAACACGAATGGATAAAACAGCTCCCTATATAATCATTCTAAAATCAATGTCTTGAAGGAAAGCTTACAGGAACATAAAAGGAGAATTAAAACTGCATCCCGCACATTTTGTCAACACGCTTGAGTAATAGGCCTTTTGATACATGTTACAAAAACTTGCTTTTAGTCTTGTCTAAATTATTTATATCACATTCAGTTTGGGTTCATGTCTTACCTACAGATTCAGCCGTACGAGGGCTCTGTGTGCTCCATGACGTCACGGCGCGTGAGGCGCCCTCAGGGTGGTATCCAAAGACGAGTAAAGGGTGGACCCACTACCAGAGATCCTGTCTTACAAAGTTCGCCTCATACCCAGTCTGGTACAACTTATTGTGTTACAACGACGTGGACTGTCCTGACCCCTACAGTCAGTGTTTGACAGGCAGATGTGTCTGTCCTTATGGTACAGTCTTCAGCAACAACGAGGCTGCGTGTCGTTTTACAGGTAAGTCAGAAGACAAGTAAAATGTATTACAATTGTGAGCAGTACTCTGATTTTTTAACGTAATAACATATGGCAATAGGATGTTTAGTTATTGTGAAACGAGACAATAGAGCTCTCTCTCTCTCTTTCCATTTCCGCCACCTACCCACTGTTGACTCCTTCACACGTGCACTGAAAACACACCTCTTCAGTAAACATTACTACTAACAACCTTAGATAATCTAAGTCTTTTTTCACACCCGTCCTTCATCGCCTTTATCATGAACCTCTCAGATTTTGTTTTTTTATTTTCTCTTCGCATTTTTTGTACTTGTTTTAGTCATCACTAGTACTGTTGTTTATTTGTTTTAGTTCATGGGTTATTTATTTGTTTTCCTGTCCCTCGTATGCCATTCATGTCTCGTTCTTGTTCGCGCTAAGAGAATGATACAAAGATATAATAGTCTCCCAATATTTATATACCTGTTTTTTAAAGCTTATTCATTCAGTGTTTATTCATGTCCACGAGCTAACTATTTTGACTGTCCGAATAATGTCATTCCCGATTTTTCTGCCCGAGTCAGTAACATCTAATTACTGATTGAAATAGCTTGATGTTAGGAAAGCAAACATCCGGATTTTGGTTGAGCTCTGATATTACCATGATCTATATTTTTGTTAAGTCATCAAACGCACCTTGACACACAGTGAATGACAAAGGGCAGATGACAGTTGTCTCGACTACATTTTCTTGCCTGTGTCGGAAACACTTATTAAGATCGATAAAAAATAAGTTTCCGCTATTACTAGTAATTGGTGTACATAATAATTTATACATAGTAGACGGGATTAACATTAATTGGTCAGATACTGGCTCTTGGATATGATAAAAGGACAAATACCTAACTGGAATCGATAAGTAATTAACTTCACAGGTATACTGAGTGGAGGTGTAGGTAAATTGTATCCAGTGTCTCTGTACAGCAGCTGAAGGACATAATGATGAAGAGTATATCCAATCCTTTAAATTGCAACATAATGAGGGTCGGTTGAAATGTTTTCATTCTTTTCTTTCACTGTTTCACGATGAGCCACTTTAGGTTTTAGGATCATTACTGATAGTACTGATAGTTACTTAGAAGTTTGTTTCTATCATTTAGGTTATTATATTAAGCATCTGATACACTTTTATTTACAAGCGAAATGATTTTTTATGTGTTAAAGAAGAATCATGCCAAATCTGGCAGGAAAATGGAGGAAAGACTGGTGTTCACTCCATTCAGATGACAGACAACAAGGAGAACCTGACAGTGTGGTGTGACATGGACACTAACGGCGGTGGTTGGCTGGTACATGTGTTTGTGTTTGTCAGTGTGTACGACTCAGGTAGCGACTCTCCTGCTAACAAGTGTGACCTCACTAACACCCAGGGTAAACCACTGACAGTTCGTGGAATCAAAGATTTTTTTTCTTCCTTATCGTATAACACTACTGAGACAAAGTAGGAAAACAAATTTTCATTAATTCTTTTTCAAATGTGTCTGTCTCTGTGTTGTACATTCCGGCATGTGTGGTTGACATTAGACAAGTCTTAGATTATCGCCCTGGCGTGCTTGTGTTGGTTGTTTACAAATTTCTTACATAGTTAATAGAGATCACTATGCTTGGCAGGGAGTTTGATAGATGTTATTTGCAGCGTTTACTTTGTAACCTTTTGGCTTAATGTGTATACCAATGTTTAATCATAACAACTTAAAGACACGTAATTTTAAACATATTTAGTAGAATCAACGAATGGTATATGTTCACATGAATGTCAGCTTTATTACATGTTTACATACTTTACCATTACCAGGAGATGTTGTGCCTTCAAAAAGTGATTATGACCACAGCTGATAAAACTATATATGTAATCAATTATCCTCTGTAATTAGTGTCTGATCCTATTTTTGGATTTTAGTATCCATTGTAAATACTGATGGACTTGCGTGTGATGGTCAGGTTTTCCAAAGACGCCGTGATGGTTCAGTTGACTTCTACAGGAACTGGGTGGAGTATGAAAACGGCTTTGGTGACGTCACTGGGGAGTTCTGGTTGGGTGAGGATGTTTGTCTCCCATTCTCTTGCGTTATATTCTTTGCTATTGCATATTTATCATCTCCTCATTTATTATTTAATGTAAAAAAATAGGCGTTATGTTTTTAACAACATCTGATCTCCTACTTTCTCTAAACAAGCATTTTGCTTTATCAAAAGTTCTCTTCCCTTCATAAATCTTCATCCAGACATATTATATGTTTGCTCAGGCATATGTTTTTGTATAGTTTCTGATGTTTATGAATGACTGACTGTCAGTCTGTTTATTGTCTTTCGCACCCAGTACCTGGAGCACTTGTCTAAATGGGCAACATGGTGTAAAATAATTTTTAGTAGTAGTAAAAGTAGTAGCAGTAGTGGAAGTAGTAGTAGTAGTGAAAGTAGTATATTAAAAAGACTTTCAAAAGAATTAAATAAAGTGATGCACTGACTAAGAGATCTTATTAGCTGTTCGTAAATTCTTGTGACAAACGCCTAAGAATTATCTCAAAAGTTTAAAATTGGCCTGATGAAGGTACTGACCTACAAGACTTCTGTGGTTCACGAAATCTCTTAAGAAAGATAAAGACAAATATTTCACTGTCAGGGTTATCCGTTAACTTAACATAATTGCGATGTCTTACCTCAGGTTTGTCCAGGTTGTACACACTGACCAAAGATAAACCTGTCCGACTGCGTGTTGACCTCAGGGAGGTGAATGGCGAGCGTCGCTATGCTGAATATTCATCATTCAGTGTGGGTGGTCCTGAGACAAACTACAGACTGACTGTGTCCGGCTACTCGGGTACCGCAGGTACGTGAACACTGAACAGTAAGATAAAGACGTATATTAACTGGCAGGCTGTCATGGTGGATAAGGTATGATGGGATCACTATATACCTGTGTGAAGGTGGGTGTGAACTTTTGCTGCAGGGCTGTCTTAGTGTGACTATAATTTAAATGTTCAATATAGACTTTCTCAATAGAGCAATGGTGTATTGATATTATTTTCTGTAGGGTTGTCTTAAGGACTATAATTGTTTTCTGCTTTATTATTATGTGTAGTGCGTGGCTCCGTCATAATGAGCAACACAGGCACAGCTAATAAGAATTAATAGCCACATCTTCTACACCGATAATATGTGTGTTGTAGAGCTTCGTAATGCCAATGCAACCCTATTAAAGGTTGGGTGTGTATGTGTGTGCATGCGTTTGAACATACGCGTGTGTGTCTGTTTACAGGTGACAGCATGGAGGATCACAACACCCAGAGTTTTTCAACCTATGACCGAGACAACGACAAATTGTCTGACAACTGTGCCACTATGTTTCACGGCGCCTGGTGGTTCATCAACTGTCACTACTCTAACCTCAACGGCCTGTACAAGGCTGACGGGGCTTGGAGTACTGACGGCGTAACCTGGTTTCGCGCCCATAACGACTGGAGGAGCTTCACGTTCAGCGAGATGAAAATCAAACCAGCCTAACATCGCCTTGTCTCCTGTACTCTCACTGTTGACACTACTAGTCAACTATACACCGCAGTTTCATTGTAGTTTGATCGGTTACTTTGATGATGATAACCATGATACTAATTCTTCCTTGACATTGTAATAAAATTACACAATTGCTTTTCATAGACTTGACTTTCTATAAGTAAATTTGTTTAAAATTTAACCAATAATGATAATATTTGGATTTAAAATATTAATTCAAAGTTAAATTACTAACTCCTCAGATATTAAAAAAAATTATCTGGATATTTAACAACGTGTTAAAATGCAACAATAAACACGTACTTTTTCAAATAATACCGAACGATGATTGCCTTTATCAAACATTGTTTCTTATTTTCATTATATATGGCAGTTATGCATTTTCCGTATTAAAAAATGTTAAGTACACTTTCGTTACTTTTATGTATTGAAGCTTCGCTGCGTCTGTCTCTTAGACACACTCAAATAAAAAAATATCAAATGACAGTATCGTAGAGAAATAATCGACTTTTATATCAAAGCAATAAATTTATACGTTGTAATGTAATGTAATTACCAATTTTTTTACACATTTCTTAATATATCTATTCATTATTTTGTAATTACTACCCTTTTAATGCTTCCTTTGAATGATGATAATAGGAGCCTTCCATCTGTCTTTTTCTTTCTCTTTTTCTTTTCAGAATACACCACCTCAAACCAGGATTTCAAACACATCTAATTTAAAATCTTTGATTGCTGACAGAGACAATCTATTTAGCGTGAACCCCCATTGTTAAAAATAAAAACAAATAATATGTTAATTACTCGCTTATCAAAAACCTTTTCAAATGAGATAACAACGATATTTGTTAATTATTTTATTTGTCCTTTTGAGATTTGATTTATAGTTATGCATTGTTTCAGATCCCTTTACGAAAATCGAGGGCTAAATGTCGAAAAACATAACTAAGTCTCTCTTGTAATAGTCGTAAAGAAAGATTTGTCTTTTTTATTTTTTCCTCTTCACTCACTCCCTGTCAGTCTTTCTTTGTTTCTCTTAACTAGCCACAAACTTTGAGGGTTCATTTAAAATTTCAATGAAAACTCTAGACACGTTTTTCAACAGTTACATACAAGCAAAAGGATAAGTCGGGCGGGTCAAGGGGTGACACCAGCAAGGGACTTTACCTGTAGTGTCAGGTATTTTACTCGTCACAACTTTGGTGAAAAGCTCTGAGTTCAGATCTTGCCTTGAGTTGCCTCTGCGGAAACTTTTTTGGTTTTGGCTCCTTTCCCCATACATCACACTGCACGTCACTCCTATTCACACACAGTACTCATCACATCACACTATTACATCACACTGCGCACACGCGAAGTTCAACTCGGTAAGAGCTCGACTACAAACAATAACAAGGCGCCACCGCAGAAGTTCAAACATTCGTTCTCTATCGCTGCAAGTGGAAATGTTTATGGCTCAGACCTTGTCTTGGGACTCTGACAAAACTCAGAACGTCACATAGAGACAGAGTCCAAAGACAAGATGTGAACCATCTTGCAGCCATGGGGAGTGAGTGTTTGAACGATCGGCGTGGTGACCTGTCCAGGGTAGGGGACATGTAGGCGACAGTTCTAACATTCTTCTGACCACCCACATAAACACAGTCCTGAGACACAGTGTCAACATGTCAACCTGAGCTCAAAGGCATGCAGACACACTTCACTAAGGACCAAACACGGAGCCCTCGCACGTATTATATGTTGGAACTCATTTTTTAAAGATGATTAAGGATATATCTTTGCACAATTATGTGGTTTCACAAATGAACTACAAAACAGAAAACTTTGCTTTACCTTGTGCCATCATCTCGGATAATTTTTCTCACTCAGGTTTATTTATTTGTGCACTAAGACTCCCTAAAGTATAAAAAAAGAGGCCGAACTCGTTCAAGCTTGGCAGTTATTGAACACTGTTAAAAGGCTTTTTTTCTCTTGATTTCAATACACTTCACTACACGGTGCAGTGCTACTCCATACCAGCAAAGTTTGTTTCGTTATGCGATCTAAAACTCTATTTAAACCTTCTTTTTTCTCACATATATTGAAACTAAGGATACTAATACAATATAAAAGAAAGGAACAGAAACATAAATAGAATCGTAGGAGTGTTACCGTCTCAAGGATTTCAAAGTTTGCAGCGAACTCCACAGGTGTTAGATATCAGATGTACACATCGGCAGTGTCATCTTCATCTCTGAATACCTTCCTGCAGGTGATTCAGAAACATTTAATGTCAAACTGTCCCAGCAAGGTTTTTGTGAAGTACATGCAAGTATGACATTACTGATATCAGGTATCTCTGAGTATCTTAGCTTACAATGACAGTTAGCGTGTTACTCTCACAATACTTGTGCTGATAGAACAACAGTTCTGATATAGTTGGGCAAAAATACCGAAGATTGCAAGATTGGCTTCCATACAAATGTCATAATAACTTTCAGATATTTTTAGATGCAGAGCTATACTGACTTATCTAAGATTCCGTGTAATGGCGAGGCTGCATTCAGCGCATCTGTTCAGTGTGCTTAACCTTCCATTGTCTTCCTTTTATCATCACTGGTCAGAGCAGAGTGCAACTTATGTCTGCTTTAATGTTTTGTGTTACAAATGCACTCATGCATAAAGTCTGTATATTTACCTTTGCTGTCACTTCCAATTTTTTAACAAGACTACTACTGTCTTGAATATATAACAATCACCATCCTGAAGCACTATAAAATAGCAAATTTTAAGTAAACAAAAATATAGAAAGCAAGCCAAGCCACGTTAGCCATACCAACGGATTTTACATGAAAGCGAGAGACCAATATAAAGCCCAAATGACAACACTTCAGTAATTGTAGTATATTCACACTTATATTTGTTTGTAATAAATACCATGCAAGGAATAAAAGGAGGAAGAACTCTTACACGCTTAAAATTTATTGTGAACTGTCAAATTAGGTTTTCTCCCTTGATTAAGAACCTTCTCATTAATCGCTGTGCAAGCAAAGTGTTTAAAAATAGTTCATGTTAGCGAGAGAAGGTATATCTTCCAGTGAAATGTAAAACTGTTCTTTAATATACATATTTGTCTCTAGAAGGATAGAAAGATCATCCACACTCGTTTCAAACACATGTAACTTGTCATGCTGCCCACCCATAGATATTTTCCCCTCTAATCATGGTTGTCACCTGTTGCCTCAATTGTATTGAAAGGGTATCACAAGATTTGTGTATGTAGGTGGGCGTGAAAGTGCGTAGATGTGTGCGTGGGTAAGAGCGTCTCCTACCAAACGCTTTTCGTTTGATGTAGCAAAGCAAGTGAGAGGATCCATTAAAAACGGTAAAAGGTTTTCCAAGAGAATTTTTTTGTAAGTTTTGTAGAAATCTTACATATTTTTCAAGGTTTTATTGGCTTCAATTTTTGGTCTTGACTAGATTTGTAGTAGTGTGAGAAGGTTAGGTATCTCTGTCATTTGATTCCCCAAATAATAATGCTATAATCTAAGATATATCTCTTTCCATAGCATACTCTAAGTAAGAGATTCGTGTGTGCACGGACAATAAGGTCGTCAGTATCTTAAGGCAACTCAGGTTGGGACTTCATGAGTATCAGCTAACCTACATTAGCAAAGTCCATGTCACACTTAGAGTAAAACATCCTTGTAGTGGAACAAAACAAAAAAAATATCAGACGGATGCAAGTTGTATTCTATGTAAGCTTTATTTACCAGTATTTTAAAAACTAACTGGTGAAATCAAACAAGTCTTGGTCGGGTCTTCCGGGAACTAAAAATGAGAAATTTATCTTAGTCTTCTGTTTTACAAAAAAACCAAATTCTATTAAATTTAAGATTTTAATGGTTTAAAGCTTGGGTGTGTATGTGTGTGCGTGCGTTTGAACATACACGTGTGTGTCTGTTTACAGGTGACAGCATGGAGAATCACAACACACAGAGTTTTACAACCTATGACCGAGACAACGACAAACACTCTGTCAACTGTGCCGCTTTTTTTCACAGCGCCTGGTGGTACAACAGCTGTCACAACTCTCACCTCAACGGCCGGTACAAGGCTGACGGGGTCGTGAATGTGGACGGCATCATGTGGTATCACGCCCATAACGACTGGAGGAGCTTCACGTTCAGCGAGATGAAACTCAAACCAGCCTAACATCGCCTTGTCTCCTGTACTCTCACTGTTGACACTACTAGTCAACTATACACCGTATTGTCATTGTAGTTTGATCGGTTACTTTGATGATGATAACCATGATACTAATTCTTGCCTAACATTATAATAAAATTACACAAGTGCTTTTCACAGACTTGACTTTCTATGAATAAGTAAATGTGTTTAAAATTTAACCAATAATGATAATATTTGGATTTAAAATATTAATTCTAAGTTAAATTACTAACTCCTCAGATATTAAAAAAAATTATCTGGATATTTAACATCGTGTTAAAATGCAACAATAAACACGTACATTTTCAAATAATACAGAACGATGATTGCCTTTATAAAACATTGTTTATTGTTTTCATTACATATGGCAGTTATCCATTTTCCGAATTAAAAAAAAGTTTCAGTAGACTTTCGTTACTTTTATGTATTGAAACTTTACTGCGTCTGTCTGTTAGACGTATTCAAATAAAAAACAATATCAAATACCAGTATCCTAGAGAAAAAATCGACCTTTCAGATTTTCCAAAACTCGCAAAATAAAGAAAAAAACAAAACGCACCCCCCTTTTTTCTTATGTATCATAGTCTCGTTGTCGCAAGTTAATAATCTGTGTGTGTGTGTGTGAAAGACATGGTTAACACTTCAAGTAATAAGAAGTAGGAAAGATAAGAGATACAAAGAGAATTTATACTATTGCCTCCAAAAAAGCCATTAAGCCACAGCAGACGACGTGTACAGGGGAAGTCAGACACAAGCAGGTGACACACTGTTTGTTTACTTGGCTGTCACACCTACACACTGGCGGGATGACTAGGCAGCAACAATGTCAACACCTGGAACAAGATTTAAGACCAGTTGTCCTAGATACCAAGTAATGCATGGGCTGTCATGTGTTTGATAGGGTCTTTGTATTCTATCACCTACTTTCCTCTCATTATCAAGCTCTTATATTTTTACTACTTGCATAACTGGGAGAAAAAAACCTCTTAAATTTCAGTCAAAGGATGTGAGTTTAAAAAAGTATTTATTACACTTGCCTTCCGTTTGTCTCCACCAAAAGAACGATTTTAGTGACATTGATGACAAACTATGTGCCTCACACCATCGAATTTCTTCCATGCAATCAAAAATGAAGGAAGAAAAGAAAATAAATCAATCAATAAATAAAGAAAGAAAGAAAGAAAGAAAGAAAGAAAGAAAGAAAGAAAAGAAAGACAGATATGCTCTTAGTCCATTAAAATTGTTAATCCTACCCTCACCAGTAGACACGATAATGTAAACAAACTTTGCGACCCTAATTGTCTACGAGACTAGTAAGTGTCAAGTACTGGATATTTTGGATACTGCAGTTAAACGAGGCAGAAGTCTGTCGCTCACTCACTCATGCAAAAATGATTCTTTTTAACACTGTTATTCATAAAATATCTATTTGTCTATGTGTCTGTGTTTCTTCAGTCTATGTATCCCTGTGCGAGTTTTTAAAAGCGTTTATTTGTGCGCAAGTTTGTCTGCCTGACTTTTACTGAAACTAAATAAAAAATATAAACAGGCCATCAAAAGTCAATTTCTGACATCAGTGATAATAGGTCCTTGTCACTGACAGTGTAGCACCTGAGGTACAGGTAAAGAAATATCAATACAAAAGGACGGTCATTTCATAATTATCATATATTAGTTAACAATATCATAACTCTTTTGCCCCACATGATTTATTAACAAGTTGTAAACAGCTAGTCAAAAACATTTTGGTTAAGAGATAAAATAACGATGAAGCTCACTCACTCATATTGTTAAAGTAATATATATTATATTTGCGTGCACCTTGTTACTGAGGAGAACAAAGAAGTAAGACAGATTACAGTTAGAGTGAAAACGACGGAGAGAGAAAAAGAGAGACTGTCCTGTGTGGTTTACTAGAGACAGACATTTAAAGGTCTGTAATCTGTAAAAGTTATTTCCCTTCTCTAAATAAAATCCTACACAGAAAATACTTCCTGACGGTGGCTCTGAATAAAGCCTCAATAATCAGTTTATGTGAAAATTTAATTTCAAACAACACGATGCCAATTATTTCTTGTATATACCTCTTGCAATGAACATCAACTTGTTAAGAAGTAAATAAATCGTGAACATAAATGCAACCTCGTTGTATACTTATTTTCAGTTTAATTCACGCTTGTTTCATATAATTATTATAGTCTTCAGGATATAATGTACTACATTAAGTACATAATAGCTTTGAAAACTCTTTACAGACATCAACATAGATATTTGACAAAGTTTTCATAAATCGAGGAAGTTAAAACGAGAACTTGTTGAAATAAGGTTTAGGGCCTGTCACTAGGATACTTGTAGCCACGATAGCTTAGTTTGTAACATGGCAGGTGACTGGCAGCCAGCCAAAAAACAGAAAGGTGGAGGGGGGACGTGATCGGTTTTATTTTTCCGGAATATCTGGTGTCTGTTAGTAGTAAGGGATGTAGAGTGGAATTATGGCCATCAAAACATTGCAGGTGAATGCACGCTTGCCTGACTCAGCGGTAAGGTGCTTAGCGAGGGGGACACTGACTATTATTTGGAAAGTCTAAAGAATTCATTCTTTGTGATTAATGAATGTTACTAAATGTGTTTAATGAACGAAGACATGAGCTAAATATTACACGAAGGTTATGCTACAGGTCATTATTTCAAAACAATTGTCAAAGAATGTCAGTAGAGAACGACCCGAAAAGATAAAATGACTGTCATTTGTTGATATTAAAATATGTTAAGTAATTACAAGCAAAAGTGTGATTAAAGATCAACAACAGTTTTGAAGTGGCACAACTTATACTTGAGAAAAGCAAATAGGCTTAAGTGTGTTACATTTTTTTTTTAATTACTTGTTTTGAGAGCAAATGCATTCATAAGCTTTTGTTACATAAATTGTAATATTTTCTTTTTCCTGGTAGGTGTATTATTAATAGTAATGATATATATAAAGAGAGAGAAACACACAGATATGATCTAAAATATTAACAGACAGAAAAAAGAAACAATATGTGGCTAGTGAATTTTCAGCTATTGCCCATTTTTTTGTAAAACGCATAAAACTGTGATGTTAAGGTCCAAAGTGAGAAGTTCTCTTTGTTACACTAGGATTCGTCACTCGTATCGTTCATCAGTTACAAAAACACATTTTGTCTCCTGAAAGATTTCTGTCAAAACTCTGAAAGTTGATAGTATAAGTCATTAATCAGATCCGTCTCACGATACAGCGGCAATAAAACCCAATGACAACACGAGTTAGAGAACACGTGACGACATAGAAGACAAAGTGAAAACAGTTGGACGCTCCGTATCGCATAGTCTTTCAAAGATTTGAGATAAGGCAAAGTCAAAATAACACATCCGCTTAAATTTTATCGCAAAACTAGGATTGAAAGGAATTACAGACAGTGTCCATATTTGTGTCATCCCTTGTTTTTGATAATGATCTTGTTTGTCCTCCCGGACAACAGCAGGTTTTACTCCAATGGTGGGCGTAGAAAGAACGGTTGCCTGCTGTATGCGACTCATCCTATTATCAACATTTGTAATCAGTGAAAGAATACATAAGCGGCTAACTTATACAAAATGGATTCTTTTTAACAGTTATTCATATATCTTAAACTAAATTTAAAATAATAAACAGGCCATCAAAAGTCAATTTCTGACAGTGATGATAAGAGGTCCTTGTCACTGACAGTGTAGCACCTGAGGTAAAGGTAAAGAAATACCAATACAAAAGGATGGTCATTTCATAATTATCATATATCAGCTAACAATATCATAACTCTTTTGCCCCACATGATTTATTAAGAAGTTGTAAACAGCTAGTCTAAAACATTTTGGTTAAGAGAGAAAATAACGATGAAACTCACTCATTCATATTGTTAAAGCAATATATATAAATAATATCGTGCACATTGTTATTGAGGAGAACGAAGAAGTATGACGGATTAGAGTGAAAACGACGGAGAGAGAAAAAGAGAGACTGTCCTGTGTGATTTACTAGAGACAGACATTTCAAGGTCTGTAATCTGTAAAAGTTATTTCCCTTCTCCAAATAAAATCCTACACAGAAAATACTTCTTGACGGTGGCTCTGAATAAAGCCTGAATAATCAGTGATATGAAAGTTTAATTTCAAACAACACGATACCAATTATTTCTTGTATATACCTCTTCCAATGAACATCAACTTCTTAAGAAGTAAATAAATCGTGAACATAAATGCAACCTCGTTGTATACTTATTTTCATTTTAATCCACGCTTGTTTCATATAATTATTATAGTCTTCAGGATATAATATACCACATTAAGTACATAATAGCTTTGAAAACTCTTTACAGACATCAACATAGATATTTGACAAAGTTTTCATAAAACCAGGATGTGAAAACTAGAACTTGTTGAAATAAGGTTTAGGGCCAGTCACTAGGACACCTGTAGCCACGATAGCTTAGTTTGTAACATGGCAGGTGACTGGCAGCCAGCCAAAACACATGGAGGTGGAGGGGGGACGTGATCGGTTTTATTGTTTAATATCTGGTGTCTATCAGTAGTAAGGGATGTAGAGTGGAATTAAGGCCATCAAAACATTGCAGGTGAATGCACGCTTGCCTGACTCCTTCGTCAGCGGTATGGTGCTTAGTGAAGGGGAGATGTGTTATCTGTTCCTTGTGTTAGAAACTTTTGACAACTGTTGAATTATAGACTTATATTAACATTTAAACTATATCTGTTTGAGAACTTTTCATTAAAAGGGCAATATGTAGTTTTCATATTGCAATCGCATTTTAGGATATCGGTCATCGTATCACAGAGATGGTTATTTTTGCGGTCTTCGAGTAACAAGTGTTTGAATATTGTGATTAGCTTAAAATTGCTTGTCTTACTGACTCTGACTATTATTTCCCACGCCTAGAGAATTCACACTCTTTGATTTTTGAATGTTACTAAATGTATTTTATGAATATAGACATAAGCTGAATATTAACAGAAGGTAATGCAGGTAATTGTTATTTGCCTACGACCTTTGCGAAAGAAAGTACAGAACGACCTAGAGAGATAAAACGACCTCAGTGTGATCACAAAAGTGTGATTAACGATACCTGTTAGGAGACACAATTTATACTTGACAATTCAAATAGGTATAAGTGTATAAATTACTTGTTTTGAGAGCAAATGAACTCATAAGCTTTTGTGACAGATTGAAATACTTTCCCTTTTTACGCGTAGCTACGTTATTAATAGTAATGATATATATAGAAACACACAAATATGATCTAAACATTTTAACAGACAGAAAAAAGGAAGAATAGGTGGCTGGTGTATTTTAAGAAATTGCCCATTATTTATAAAACGCATATTAACTGTGAAGTTCCGGTTCAAAGTGACAAGTTCTCTTCGTGACATGAGGATTCGTCACTCGATTCATTTTTCAAAATACAAAAACACATTTTTCTACCGTATGATTGCTATCGAAGCGCTGAAAGTTGATAGTATAAGTCGTTGGTCAGATCAGTCTCACCATACAGCGGCAATAAAAGCCAATGAAAACACGAGTGAGAGAACACGTGACGACACAGGACACGAAGTGAAAACAGTTGGACGATCCGTATTGCATAGTCTTTCACAGATTTGAGATAAAACAATTCCAAAATAACACATACGCTTAAATTTTATCTCAAAACTTGGATTAAAAGGAATTACAGACAGTGTCCGTATTTATATTACGGCTAGCATCCGTTGTTTCTGATAATGCTCTTGTTTGTCCTTATCAACAGCTTGTTTTATTCAAATGGAGGGTGTTAAAAAAACGTTTTCTGCTATATACGACATAATCCTATCATCAACATTCATAATCAGTCATACCGTATTTAAGAGTCTGCCGAACCGTGGAGCCTAATAGAGAATACCAAAACTTTTAAGATACCGGTAAGTACCAGAACTGTTAAGTAGCAAAGCATGCTAGCCCGTTTGTTTAAAATTTATAATAGAGTTAATGAAAAAAATTATTTACAAGCTCGCTTAACTAATTATTTCTAATAAGATAACAGCTTTGTGTTTTATGTGTGTCTTGTGAAATGTCTTTGTTTTTTTCTAGTTGCTGATATATGTATTTGGCAGGACACCAACAGTCTTGAGGACAGTCTTCACCCCAACAAGCTCTAAATTTATCGACCCTTCTCAAATCTTTTTCCTAGATGATGATACATCCAAAAATACCTGACTGCGATAAAATTTACTTACTTCTGTATAACACCTGTGACATAGAACTAACATAGTCCGACTGAGGCTGTGTTTATTAATGTTGATCAGTCACGGTTTGCTTCGCTTTTATGGATGTTTATTAAGACTGTCACTGTGTCCTTTGAACATATTTCCTGTCTCTGTCTCTTTATGTCAGAGACATTAGCCCAGGATTCGTGTAAAGTGTGGAGCGCGTTATTATACGCAAGTTATGTTATTATTAAATTTTATTGCTAGTAGAAACTAATGCAGTAATTAGTACTTATTGCTATTACAATAACCAAACAAATTACGATAAACACAAAATCTTGCACTTTACGTCGTTACAGGTGTGTAATAGGTGAATACAAATGCTGCAATTTTTATTTCTTCTCCTGTGTGTGTCTCCTTGTCTACTGACACAGACTAGAGAAAGGTGAGATGTGTTAGCTTTTCTTGACTTCTCAAGCACGTATCCTCGGCCCCTCTTCTCCTTCTCGATAAGCAGAGGCAAACCTTGACAGCTAAAAAGAAGAACATATAGTTACTACGAATGATTTTACAGCTTCTACTTTGTAGGAAACCTGATGTTATTATTTTCACCAATAAAAATTAAAGAGTGATGGATACTGAGCAGGTCATATTGTAGGAGGGGTTGTTATCTGATTTACAAGCTTGTGTAACAAATGCATTTTCGATGGCTTTGTGTTTTGTTTTTGCTTTTTTTGTTTGTTTTTGGTGTTAATAATTTTTTTCTGTTATATAGATCCAGCAGCACACCAACACTTTTTGTTAAACATAAAACAAAGAATGAATAATGCTAATATTAATAATTTTCAAAAGTGAAAATGCCGGGCACCCTGGCAACTCTAGCAAGCCACACGACTGGTCGTCCACAAGCTGTGTGACTGACGACGAGTGCCATGACAAAAACGCTGTGTGCTATGTGGACAAGTGTCGATGTCGACCAGGATATTTTTTCTCAACGACTTATTACATTTGTTCTGCCAGTGAGTGGACAATTTAATTGTGTGATATGGCTGACTACAAGAAAAAAATTTTTGTTCAAGAATACTTTTGTATGATTTTAACATTCTTGAACGAATAACTTTTAAAACCAAATACTCTCTCCTATCCAGATTGAATAAAACAATATAAACACCTCTAGTAAGACTGTATTGAAAAAGAAGAAAGCATAGAAGAAAAGAAATAGGCAAAGAGATAGACAGTAATATATATATATGTTCACTTGAATCTTAGTGTTGTTTTAAATACGTCATCCTTTTGAACTATTCATTTAAATTAAAAAAACGGTTTTTTAAAATGTGTTGATCACAGTTGTTTATGTTAGCTTGCAGCACAGAAGACTTGAACGACACCTTCATGAAATATCCAGACAGTGGTTTATGGGGTCACAGACTTGAAGTCAAGGATGGACTCAGTTTGGAAGACTGCAAGAAACTGTGTCTGAGTAATAAACGTTGCCTCACCTTTGATTTCAGAGGTTTGTATAAAAAAAAGCTTCAATCCATAGATATATCTTAGTAATAATAAAATCAAAGGATACTGTTTTGCAACGAATTGCTACAGACCTAAATTGAGGGTTTGCTTTATGTGTCTACTTCTCTCTCTCTCTCTCTCTCTCTGTTATTATTATTAACTCAATCGCCACGCGTCGCATGCGGTCATGCGACAACGCTACCTGCTAAAGCTCCCGCGTCGCGAGTATACAGCCGACGCACTGTTGTACCACAGTAGAGTCTGAGTGTTTAGTTCTGTGTGTAAATGAACGAATACATATAAGGGGAGAAAATACGGGAGCCGTAAGGAATTGTTCCTCTTTCGATTACTTCCCTTTAAAGTCTGAAAAAATCAACCAATCAGGTATTTTCACCATGTTAAAACCACGCGAAGGTTTGTTTACTTCAGCGCCATATTGACATTCGTTGCAGGTTACTCAATTCGACGTGGATTTGTACTCAAAGAACCGAAAATATATCAGCCAACAAATTTGTTTGACTTTGGCGTAACGAAAATGGACTGGAAATATGTTCCAACAATTACAACTACCATTAAAGAAATATTTAAGCCAAGTTATATTAATCAATAATGATAGAAATTTATTCATGCAGAGATAATGATACTGTAAACATTAGCTCTATTTTACTTCAAGAAATTCAATGAAACCACCTAAAACTTGTGCTAGTGTTCATTATTTTTTGCAATTTAACACAGTTTTATATACATCAACATGCTTTTTTGTAGCCAAGAGACCTATTGAGCATGTCCCTCATCTTTGCTCACTGTTTCTCAACTCTGATATCAGGATGCAAAACTGGGGATCTCAAACACGAATGGATACCACATATAGCCATTGTATCATGAATGTCTGAAGGCGTCGTTTCCACGAGGACAAAAGTAGAATCAAAACTACATCCATCACGTTTTGTTAAAAACGCTTGTATGAAAAGCTAAGGTTTTAAGACATGTTAAGATAACTCGCTTTTAGTCTTCTTGTTTATAGCACATTCAGTTACTGTTCATTTCTTAACACCTGTTTCAGCCCTAAGAGGGCTCTGTGTGCTTCATGACGTCACGGCGCGTGACTCGCTCTCAGAGTGGTATCCAAAGACGAGTGAAGGGTGGACCCACTACCAGAGATCCTGCAGATCGAATCTCGCCTCATACCCAGACTGGCACAATTTATTGTGTTACATCAACTTGGACTGTCCTGACCCCTACAGTCAGTGTTTGACAGGCAGATGTCTTTGTTCTTCTGGTACAGTCTTCTTAGGGAACGAGCTTGGGTGTCGAGGCGTAGGTAAGTCAGAAGACAATTAAAATGTATTACAATCATCAGCAGTATTTTGACATATAGCCATAGGATGTTTAGTTATTGTGCGGCAAAACAATGAAACTCTCTCCCTTTCCATATCTACCACCTACCCACTATTGAATCCTTTACACGTGCACTGAAAACTCACCTCTTGAATAATCATTACTCCTAACAACCTTTCCCATAAAGAATTTTATTACTTAAACAACACAAAAAATGAACTCATTTTCAAGATGATAAGAACAAAATATCTCAATGACTTGTAGACATAGGTGGAGTCCTTTAATCGTGAAGGAAAATTTCATATGCACGACACATAAAAACAGTCTGAATAATGTCACACCCGATTTTATTATTGAGTCAATAACATCTAATTACTCATTGAAATAGCAGGATGGGGAGAATCAAACAATGAGAGTTTAGTTGAGCTTTATATTACCATTCTCTTGATTTTGTTTTAGTCGTTAAACACACCTTTACACACGTTCAATAAAAAAGACAAATGTCAGTTGTCTTAACTACATTTTCTTACCTGTGTCGGAAACATTTATCAAGATCGATCAGAAATAAGTTTGCGTTATTACTAGTAATTGGTGCAAATAATCATTTATACATATAGAGGGAATATACGTTAATGGGTCAGAGAGTTGGTCTTTGATAGAAGAAAAGGACAAATACCTAAGTGGAATCGATAAGAAATTAACTTCACAGGTATACTGAGAGGTGGTGTAGCTAAATCGTACCAAGTCTCTCTGTCCAGCAGCTACAAGATACTGTGGGGAAGAGTATACAATCCTTCAGATTGCAGCATGATCAGGAGTTGTACACGTGTTTTAGTCTTTTCCTTGACTTTTGCACGTTGATCTACTTTAGTTGTTATGATCATTACAGTAATGATAGTTACTCATATGTTTGTTTCTCTCGTTTATGTTATTTTATTGAGCTGTTTATACAAATTTCTAACTAGCAAAATTACTTTTGTGTGTAAAAGAGGAGTCATGCCAAAAGTGGCAGGAGAAAGGAAAAAAGACTGGTGTGCAGTACATCTGGTCGCCAGACAAGCTTGATGGACTGAGAGTGTGGTGCGACATGGACACTAACGGCGGTGGTTGGCTGGTACATGTGTTTGTGTTTGTCAGTGTGTATGCCTCAGGTGCTCATGTTTATCAGTGTGTATGACTCAAGTTAGGACTCTCTTGCACACTGCACACTGCTAAAAAAAGTGTGACCCCCACTAATACCGGGGTCACACACTGACAGTTTGTAGCATCAAGAAATTATTTCTTCTCCTTCTTATAACACTACTGAAACAAAGTAGGAGTGCATACATTATTTTTTTTTTCATTTGTGTCTGTCTCTGGATGGTACAGTACGGCATGTGAGGTTGACATTAGACAAGCCTTCGGTTAGCGAGCGTTTGTCTGTTGTTTGCAAATCCCTTGCATCTTTCATTTATAATCGAGAACACTGTTTGACATGAAATATTTTATTTGCGTTGTTTATTTTGTAACCATTCGGTTTACTGTGTATCCCAGTAATTCATCACTACCACTTAATGTCACGTAATTTTACACATATTTTATTACAATAAACGAGTTGTATATGTTTACATGAATGTCACTTTTATGACAAGTTGAGATATCATTACAAAGAGATGTTGCCTTAAAATAATTAAAATTACAGCTGATAAAACTCCTTTACTGTATATGCTATCAATCATCCCTTAGTGTCCGATCCTATTACTTTATTTTAGTATCCGTGGTAACAACTGATGGACTTGTGTGTCATGGTCAGGTTTTCCAAAGACGTCGCGATGGTTCAGTTGACTTCTACAGGAACTGGACAGACTATGAAAACGGCTTCGGTGACGTCACCTGGGAGTTCTGGCTGGGTGAGGGTGTTTCTCTCAAATTCTCTTGCGTTAGATTCTTTGCTAATGAAATTTATCACCTCTTCATTTAGTATTAAATGTAAAATCAGGGCTTCTGCTTACTCAAAAAATTGCGTACAGTACGGAGGACCCCTTCAATTTTTGTCAATGTGGTCCCAGGGGACCCCTTCAAATTTCAGCGAAGAACAGATACAAAATTGGGTAAGTGTAGTTTCTGACATCGTAGCCCAATCTATTGTCGTCTGCTACAAGGTGAGAGTTACTTCCCTTGAGCTGAGTTTTTTTCCCTTACCGGGAAGAGTTCTTTGAACCTATTTCCAAGATGTTGACAGCGTGATTAAAATCATCGTCTTAGAAATGGAAAGAAAGTGAGCACCTCAAGTACAGTGAGCATAAGCTCATCACAGATTCTTGCACATACTTCATAGCACAGAAAACTCGCCGTTTCTGACTAGACATTACAGTGCTTTGTGTGCTAGAAAGGCAGTTGAACAAAGTATGTTGATTTTTTTTTCACACTGTAATGGGACCCCTTAGAGTTAGCCTGGGTCCCCTTAGAAATCTGAAGAAGGGGTCCCTGGGACTCCCACAAAATTTAGCTTTAGCAGAAGTCCTGTAAAATATAGGCTTTAAACAGGTATTTTGATTTGCTATTTTTTAACATCTGATCTCCTACTTTCACCTTGCTTTATCAAAAGTTCTCTTCCCTTCATAAATGTTCATCCAGACATATTATATGTTTCCTCAGGTATATGTTTTTGTATAGTTTCTGATGTTTATGAATGACTGACTGTCAGTCTGTTTATTGTCTTTCTCACCGAGTGCCTGGAGTACTTGTCTACATGGACAACATGGTGTAAAATAATTTTTAGTAGTAGTAAAAGTAGTAGCAGTAGTGGAAGTAGTAGTAGTAGTGGAAGTAGTAGTAGTACACAGACTTTCATAAGAAGTAAATAAAGTGATGCACTAAGAGATCTTATTAACATTTCGTAAATTGTTGTGACAAAAGCCTAAGAATTATCTCAAAAGTTTAAAATTGGCCTGATGAAGGTACTAACCTACAAGACTACCATGGTTCACGAGATCTCTTAAGCAAGATAAAGACAAATATTTCACTGTCAGGGTTATCCGTCAACTTAAGATAATTGCCATGTCTTACCTCAGGCTTGTCCAGGTTGCACAGACTGACCAAAGATAAACCTGTCCGACTGCGTGTTGACCTTAGAGAGGTGAATGGCGAGAGTCACTATGCTGAGTATTCATCATTCAGTGTGGGTGGTCCTGAGACAAACTACAGACTGAGTGTGTCAGGCTACTCGGGTAACGCAGGTATGTGACCACTGAACAGTAAGATAAAGACGTATATTAACTGGCAAGCTGTCATGGTGGATGAGGTATGAGGGATCACTATATACGTGTGTGTAGGTGGGCGTGAAAGTGCGTAGATGTGTGCGTGGGTGAGACTGTCTCGTACCAAACGCTTTTCGTTTGATGTAGCAAAGCGAATGAGAGGATCCATTAAAAACAGAAAAAAAATTTCCATGAGATTCTTTTTTGAGTTTTGTAGAAATCTGACACATTTTTTCAGTGTTTTTTGGGCTTCAATTTTGGTCTTGACTAGATTTGTAGTAGTGTGAGAAGGTATGGTATCTCTGTCATTCCATTCCCCAAATAATATGGCTATAAGCTCAGATGTCAAGTTGTGTGCAAAATTACAATAATTTGAAAATACTGTTTCACAGTATTTAGCGCAAATAAGACTGAAGAGACTGCACAGTTTCCCATGTCGGCTACCTTCTGTCTTTCAACCATTATTTTGGCAAGAGCGACTGTGACATCAACAATACAAATAATGACTATATATATCCCCTTCTATAGCATACTCTAAGTAAGAGATTCGTATGTGCACTTAATTTTTCAATGAAGTTTTTACTATCACCGGGTGTTTGTTACAATTTGCAATAGATTTTAGGTCCATCAATGTTAACATTAAAAATCAACCGTCAGCCACAAAGACTATTGAAAAATACACATCTTCTAATGGTCAATGTAGAGAGTTTTCTCAAAGAAACAAAACTATACAATTTGTCTATACTTGGCAAAAGGATCCTGTCTACACAATTCGCTATCTTAGATATGGCTGTTTTCGTCTGAGACCTAACAAAAGATTTAACTTGCTCATGAGAGGGATCCCTCAATGAATACAAGGATCATGCCTACATTAACTATAAGAAGGATGTATACAAATCGACATTAGCAAAGTCCATGTCACACTTAGAGTAAAACATCCTTGTAGTGAAACAAAACAAAATATCAGGCGGATGCAAATTGTATTCTATGTAAGCTTTATTTACCAGTATCTTAAAAATTAAATGGTGAAATAAAACAAATCTTGCTCGGTTTTTCGTGATCTAAAAGTGAGAAATTTATTTTAAACTTCTGTTTAACAAAAAGAACCAAACTCTATTTAAAGATTTTAATGGTTGTGTTAACATACCTGTAACATGCGGTACTCGGTAATAAGAGAAGTGTACCTCAATGTGGTAGTTATGATGTGTACACTTAACTTTTGCTGCAGGGCTTTCTAAGTGTGACTATTATGTAAATGTTCTGTATAGACTTTCTTAATAGGGCAATGGTGTATTGATATTATTATCTGCAGAGTTGTCTTAAGATGGACTAAAATTGTTTGCTGTTTTATCATCATGTGTAGTGCGTGGCTTCGTCATAATGAGCAACACAGACATAGCTAACAAGAATTTATAGCCACATTTTGTACACCAATAATATGTGTGTTGTAGAGCTTCGTAATACCAATGCAACCCTATTAAAGCTTGGGTTTGTATGTGTGTGCGTGCGTTTGAACATGCGCGTGTGTGTCTGTGTGTTTACAGGTGACAGCATGATGTATCACAGCAGCCAGAGTTTTTCAACCTATGACCGAGACAACGACAAAGACTCTGGCAGCTGTGCCGTTCAGTATCACGGCGCCTGGTGGTACCTCGCATGTCACTACGCTAACCTCAACGGCCGATACAAGGCTGACGGGACTAAGGATTATTCTGGCATCAACTGGGCTTTCGCCCATGACGGTAGAAGCTTCACGTTCAGCGAGATGAAACTCAAACCAGCCTAACATCGCCTTGTCTCCTGTACTCTCACTGCTTCCACACCTAGTCTACTGTACACCACATTTTCATTGTAGTTTGATTGGCTACTTTGATAGTATTGCTATTTGTTGTCTAACATTGAAATAAAATTACACAGTTGTTTTTCATACACTTGACTTTCTATGAATAAATAAATTTGTTTAAAATTTATGCAATAAAGATAATATTTGAATTTAAAATATTAATTGTATGTAAGTTAAATTACTAACTCCTCAAATATTTAAAACAAAAAATTACCTGGATATTTAACATCGTGTTAAAAATGCAACAATAAACACGTACTTTTTCAAATAGTACCGAACGATGATTGCCTTTATCAAACATTGTTTCTTATTTTCATTATATATGGCAGTTATGCATTTTCCGTATTAAAAAATGTTAAGTACACTTTCGTTACTTTTATGTATTGAAGCTTCACTGCGTCTGTCTGCTAGACACACTCAAATAAAAAAATATCAAAAGACAGTATCGTAGAGAAATAATCGACCTTTATATCAAAGCTATAAATGTATACGTTGTAATGTAATGCAATTACCAATTTTTTGACACATTTCTATATCTATTCATTATTTTGTAATTACTACCCTTTTAATGCTTCCATTGAATGATGATAATAGGAGCCTTCCATCTGTCTTTTTCTTTCTCTTTTTCTTTTCAGAATACACCACCTCAAACCAGGATTTAAAACACATCTAATTTAAAATCTTTGATTGCTGACAGAGACAATCTTTCTTTGTTTCTCTTAACTAGCCACAATTTTTGAGGGTTCACTTAAAATTTCAATGAAAACTCTAGAACGTTTTTCAACAGTTACATACAAGCAAAAGGATAAGTCGGGCGGGACAAGGGGTGACACCGACAAGGGACTTTACCTGTAGTGTCAGGTATTTTACTCGTCACAACTTTGGTGAAAAGCTCTGAGTTCAGATCTTGCCTTGAGTTGCCTCTGCGGAAACTTTTTTGGTTTTGGCTCCTTTCCCCATACATAACACTGCACGTCACACACATTCACACACAGTACTCATCACATCACACTATTACATCACACTGCGCACACGCGAAGTTCAACTCTGTAAGAGCTCGACTACAAACAATAACAAGGCGCCACCGCAGTAGTTCAAACATTCGTTCCCTATCGCTGCAAGTGGAAATGTTTATGGTTCAGACCTTGTCTTGGGACTTTGACAAAACTCAGAACGTCACATAGAGACAGAGTCCAAAGACAAGATGTGAACCATCTTGCAGCCATGGGGAGCGAGTGTTTGAACGATCGGCGTGATGCCCTGTCCAGGGCAGGGGACATGTAGGCGACAGTTATAACATTCTTCTGACCACCCACATAAACACAGTCCTGAGACACAGTGTCAACATGTCAACTTGAGCTCAAAGGCATGCAGACACACTTCACTAAGGACCAAAGTTTGTTTCGTTATGCGATCTAAAACTCTATTTCAACCTTCTTTTTTCTCACATATATTGAAACTAAGGATACTAATACAATATAAAAGAAAGGAACAGAAACATAAATAGAATAGTAGGAGTGTTACCGTCTCAAGGATTTCAAAGTTTGCAGCGAACTCCACAAGTGTTAGATATCAGATGTACACATTAACAGTGTCATCTTCATCTCTGAATACCTTCCTGCAGGTGATTCAGAAACATTTAATGTCAAACTGTCCCAGCAAGGTTTTTGTGAAGTACATGCAAGTATGACATTACTGATATCAGGTATCTCTGGGTATCTTAGCTTACAATGACCGTTAGCGTGTTACTCTCACAATACTTGTGCTGATAGAACAAAAGTTCTGATATAGTTGGGCAAAAATACCGAAGATTGCAAGATTGGCTTCCATACAAATGTCATAATAACTTTCAGATATTTTTAGATGCAGAGCTATACTGACTTATCTAAGATTCCGTGTAATGGCGAGGCTGCATTCAGCGCATCTGTTCAGTGTGCTTAACCTTCCATTGTCTTCCTTTTATCATCACTGGTCACAGCAGAGTGCAACTTATGTCTGCTTTAATGTTTTGTGTTACAAATGCACTCATGCATAAAGTCTGTATATTTACCTTTGCTGTCACTTCCAATTTTTTAACAGGACTACTACCATCTTGAATATATAACAATCACCATCCTGAAGCACTATAAAATAGCAAATTTTAAGTAAACAAAAATATAGAAAGCAAGCCAAGCCACGTTAGCCATACCAACGGATTTTACATGAAAGCGAGAGACCAATATAAAGCACACATGACAACACTTCAGTAATTGTAGTATATTCACAATTATATTTGTTTGTAATAAATACCATGTGAGGAATAAAAGGAGGAAGAACTCTTACACGCTTCACTGTGAACTGTCAAATTAGGTTTTCTCCCTTGATTAAGAACCTTCTCATTAATCGCTGTGCAAGCAAAGTGCTTAAACATAGTTCATGTTAGCGAGAGACGGTATATCTTCCAGTGAAATGTAAAACTGTTCTTTAATGTACATATTTGTCTCAATAAGGATAGAAAGATCATCTACACTCGTTTCAAACACATGTAACTTGTCATGCTGCCCACCCATAGATATTTTCCCCTCTAATGATGGTTGTCACCTGTTGCCTCAATTGTATTGAAAGGGACCAGGAAGTTTAATAACTCTGTTTTTTTTTTTTTTTTTTTTTTTTTTTTTTTTTTTTTTTTTTTGCTTTGCGTGCTGTTATCTGTGTGTATCAGACTCATAACAAATTATCATTTTCATCTAGAGAAAAAGAGGGAATGAAATAATGCCTACAATAAAAGGAAGAATGTGTGTGTCCTTTGCACACACACACAAACAAAAAAAAACTAGCTTCGGTTCTCTGGTGTAGTTTAGCACATTTTTCTTCTGCGCATGAAAGAAATATTTGTAGTGTACTGGGTGGGTGGGTGTGATTCGTCTGTAAACGTGAGCTGATATATCCGGGTCTTTCAGATTGTTAGCCAAAGCAAACAAACAGCACGAAAACGAACGCAGCAACTCTGTCGACAGTGGAGTCCACAGCTCAACATACTTTCCCACTGAAGACCGCCATGTTGTTTATCCTGTTAGCATCGTAAGTAAGGACATTAACTGTGTTTTAAATCTCTATCTTTAGGTTTGATTACCTGTCTCCATTCCTATTTCTGTGTCTCTATTCCTTTATCTCTCCATCTTGTTATCTTTCCCTTTTTTTAATCTTTTTTGTGCAACACTACATTGCTTTTTTGTGTCTTTTTTAACCTGCATTAATACATTTTTCTCTTTCTCCCGTTTTCAGGTGATGAATCAAATAATGGGATAATTATTGTCATCTCAAAAAAATGTTTGCTCATAAATGACTAATAAAAATAAGTAAGGAAAAGAACAACAGATTTTTCTACTGGTAACCTTATACCTTACAGTCTTGGTGTCTTTGAAGCTTTGGTCTCCTTTTCGCAGATTTACAACAATTCGTAAAAAAAAAAGAACGCAAACCTATTATTTCTTTAATATAATTATAGTCAGGCTGTCACAAGTTTGTTATCTGTATGTGTGTGTGTGTCTGTTTGTGAAAGTTATGGCTTACACTTAAGAAGTGGGAAAGAAGAGAGATACAAAGAGAGGTTATAGTATTTCCTTCAAATAAGCAGTTAAGCCACAGCAGACGACATGTACCGGTGTGATCAGACACAAGCAGGTGACACACTGTTTGTTTACTTGGCTGTCACACCTACACACTGGAGGAATGACTAGGCAGCAACAATGTCAACACCTGGAACAAGATTTAAGACCAGTTGTCCTAGATACCAAGCGATGCATGATCTGTTATTTATTTCCTAGGTTTTTTAATTCTATCACCTGCTTTTCTTTCCTTACCAGCTGTTATATTTGCTTGATTCATATAATACATAGTTTTCAGGATATAATTCACTACATAAAGTACATAAAAGCTTTGACACATAGATATTTGACAAAGGTTTCCTAATAACAGGAAGTGAAAACTGGAACCTGTTGAAATAAGGTTTAGGGCCTGTCACTAGGATACCTGTAGCCACGATAGCTTAGTTTGTAACATGGCGGGTGGCTGGCAGCCAGTTAGAAAACGATGGGAAAGTGGTAGATGGAGGTGATCGTTTTTTTTTTTTCAGGATATCTGGCGTCTATCAGTGTTAATGGATGCAGAGTGTAATTAAAGCCCTCAAAACATTGCAGGTGAACACGCGCTTGTCTCACTCTTTCAGCAGCGGTAAGGTGCTTAGCGAGGGGGAGATGTGTTATCTGTTCCTTGTGTAAGAAATGTTTTACAACTGCTGAATAATGTAGTTATATTAACATTAAGACTATTTGTATTAGGGAATTTTTAAATGAAAGGGAAACTGTTGATTTCATATTGAAAACGCCTTTGGGGAGATCGGTCGTCGTATCACAGAGATGGTTATTATTGCGGTTTTCGAGTAACATGTGTTTAAATATTGTGTTTACCTTAACGTTGTTTCTATTACTGACTCTTTTTTCCAATGCCTAGAGAATTCACATTCCATAATTAGAGAATGTTACCAAATGTATTTTATGAATGTAGACATGAATTAAATATTTCATTTTTTCAAGTCCTTTGTTAAAGAAAATCAGTACAAAACGACCCAGAGAGATAAAACAACCGCCATTTGTTGTTATTTAAAAAATTAAAAACAAAAGTGTGATTAAAGGCTAACAAATCTTTTTAAGAGACACAATTTATACTTGAAAACAGCAAATAGGCATAAATGTATTACTTTTATTACTTGTTTTGAGAGAAAATGCACACATAGGCTTTTGTGAAATAAATTGAAATACTTTCTCTTTTTCCTGGTAGCGACGTTACCAATAGTAACAATATATATAACGATATATATATAAAACGATATATATAGAACCAAACAGATTTGATCTAAAATTATTAACAGGCACAAAAATATAAAAAGAAAGAATATGTGGCTGGTGTATTGCCCATTATTTCTAAAACGCATAAAACTGTAAAGTTCCGGTTCAAAGTGACAACTTGTTTTCCTTACACGAGGATTCATCCCTTGTATCGTTTATCAGTTACAAAAACTCATTTTTTTTCTCCTGAAAGATTACTGTCAAAAAGCTGAAAGTTGATAGCATTAGACATTGATCAGACCAGTCTCACCAGACAGAGTCGTTCAAAGAACTGAGATAACATAATGTCCAAAATAACACATACGCCTACATTTTACCGCAAAACATAGATTAAAAGGAATTACAGACAATATCCGTATTTATGTTGCAGCTTTGATCCGTTGTTCTGATAATTCTCTTGTTTGTCCACAACAGCAGCTGTTACTTAAATGGTGGGTGTGGAAAGAACGGTTGCCTGTCATATACGCATATACAACCAATCCTATCATCACCATTCATAAACAGTCAAAGAATATTTAAGCGACTGTGTCTCGACGAAAGGAGATCCGTGGAGCCTGATAGAAGATATCACAACTTTTGACATACCGGTAAGAACCATAACTCTAATTTTAAAATAGCAAAGCATTCTAGCTCTTTTTTATTTTAATAATGTTAATGAAAAGTTATGTAATTTACAAGATTATTTAACAAATATATTCTTCATAAAATAACAGCTTTGTGTTTTTTTCTGTTTTTTTATCTATTTTTTTCTGACATGTCTATCCGGCAAGACACCAACAGTCTTTGAGACAGTCTTGACCCCATAAAGCTCAAAATTTATCGGCTGTTCTCAAATACAGTTTTTCGAAATGATGATACTCCCAAAAAAGTCTTGATTTATAAATGGACTACTTTTAGGCAAACCGCTGAGCAAACCATCTGTCAATTCTAATTTATTTTTTAAATGTCTTTCTTCCCTTCTCCTCAAACCTTGTCAATCTCATTTCATCAAAAAACATTGTAAAAGATTTTTGTTTTTGAAATTATGCTTTTTAAATAGTCAAGTTCTTTATATTATTGCCTTAATATGCAATATGTTTTAGATCTTTAAAGAAAGATAGAAAACTGTTTATAAGCAACTCTGGATTCAATTGCTAGTTCACAAATTCATCCCAATTACCTTATCAGAATGATTCTTTTGATAATGCCTGTAGTTTTTACAAGAAAAATAATGTTACTGCTTTTACGTACCCTGACTGTGATGAAATTCACTTAATTATGTATAACACCTGTGACAGAACTAACATGGTTCGATTCCAGTCCGCCTGAGGCTATATTTATTAATGTTGATCAGTCACATTTTGCTTCCTTTTTATGGATGTTTATTAAGACTGTCAGTGTGTCCTATTAACATATTTCCTGTCTATCTCTGTGTGTCAGAGACATTAGCTTGGGTTTTGTGCAAAGTTTCGAGCACGTTTCTCTATGCAAGTTATGTTATCATCAAATTTGTATTGCTAGTAGAACCTATTGTAGTAATTTGTACTTATTGCTATTACTATAACACAAAATACGATAAATATAAATGAAATTTGCACTTTACGTGGTTACCAATACAAAAGGACGGTCATTTCATAATTATCATATATCAGCTAACAATATCATAACTCTTTTTCCCCACATGATTTATTAAGAAGTTGTAAACAGCTAGTCAAAAACATTTTGGTTAAGAGAGAAAATAACGATGAAACTCACTCATTCATATTGTTAAAGCAATATATATATAAATAATATCGTGCACATTGTTATTGAGGAGAACAAATAAGTATGACGGATTAGAGTGAAAACGACGGAGAGAGAAAAAGAGAGACTGTCCTGTGTGATTTACGAGAGACAGACATTTCAAGGTCTATAATCTGTAAAAGTTATTTCCCTTCTCCAAATAAAATCCTACACAGAAAATACTTCTTGACGGTGGCTCTGAATAAAGCCTCAATAATCAGTTTATGTGAAAGTTTAATTTCAAACAACACGATACCAATTATTTCTTGTATATACCTCTTGCAATGAACATCAACTTCTTAAGAAGTAAATAAATCGTGAACATAAATGCAACCTCGTTGTATACTTATTTTCCTTTTAATCCACGCTTGTTTCATATAATTATTATAGTCTTCAGGATATAATATACTACGTTAAGTACATAATAGCTTTGAAAACTCTTTACAGACATCAACATGGATATTTGACAAAGTTTTCATAAATCGAGGAAGTGAAAACGAGAACTTGTCTAAATAAGGTTTAGGGCCTGTCACTAGGACACCTGTAGCCACGATAGCTTAGTTTGTAACATGGCGGGTGACTGGCAGCCAGCCAAAAAACAGGGAGGTGGATGGAGGACGTGATCGGTTTTATTTTTCCGGAATATCTGGTGTCTATTAGTAGTAAGGGATGTAGAGTGGAATTAAGGCCATCAAAACATTGCAGGTGAATACACGCTTGCCTGACTCCTTCGTCAGCGATATGGTACTTAGTGAGGGGAGATGTGTTATCTGTTCATTGTGTTAGAAACTTTTGACAACTGTTGAATTATAGACTTATATTAACATTTAAACTATATCTGTTTGAGAACTTTTCATTAAAAGGGCAATATGTAGTTTTCATATTGCAATCGCATTTTAGGATATCTGTCATCATATCACAGAGATGGTTATTATTGCGTCTTTGAGTAACAAGTGTTTGAATATTGTGTTTAGTTTAAAATTGCTTGTCTTACTGACTCTGACTATTATTTTCCACGCCTACAGAATTCACACTCTTTGATTTTTGAATGTTACTAAATGTATTTTATGAATGTAGACATAAGTTGAATATTAACAGAAGGTAATGCAGGTAATTGTTATTTGCCTACGACCTTTGCGAAAGAAAGTACAGAACGACCTAGAGAGATAAAACGACCTCAGTGTGATCACAAAAGTGTGATTAACGATACCTGTTAGGAGACACAATTTATACTTGACAATTCAAATAGGTATAAGTGTATAAATTACTCGTTTTGAGAGCAAATGAACTCATAAGCTTTTGTGACATAAATTGAAATACTTTCCCTTTTTACGCGTAGCTACGTTATTAATAGTAATGATATATATATATAGAAACACACAAATATGATCGAAACATTTTAACAGACAGAAAAAAGGAAGAATAGGTGGCTGGTGTATTTTAAGAAATTGCCCATTATTTATAAAACGCATACTAACTGTGAAGTTCCGGTTCAAAGTGATAAGTTCTCTTCGTGACATGAGTATTCGTCACTCGATTCATTTTTCAAATACAAAAACACATTTTTCTACGGTATGATTGCTATCGAAACGCTGAAAGTTGATAGTATAAGTCGTTGGTCAGATCAGTCTCACGAAACAGCGGCAATAAAACACCAATGACAACACGAGTGGGAGACCACGTGACGACACAGAAGACGAAGTGAAAACAGTTGGACGATCTGTATTGCTTAGTCTTTCAAAGATTTGAAATAAAACAATTCCAAAATAACACATACGCTTAAATTTTATCTCAAAACTTGGATTATAAGGAATTACAGGCAGTGTCCGTATTTATATTACGGCTAGCATCCGTTGTTTCTGATAATGCTCTTGTTTATCCTTATCAACAGCTTGTTTTATTCGAATGGAGGGTGTTAAAAAAATGTTTTCTGCTGTATACGACTTAATCCTATCATCAACATTCACAATCAGTCATACCGTATTTAAGAGTCTGCCGAACAGTGGAGCCTAATAGAGAATACCAAAACTTTTAAGATACCGGTAAGTACCATAACTGTTAAGTAGCAAAGCATGCTAGCCCGTTTGTTTAAAATTTATAATAGAGTTAATGAAAAAAATTATTTACAAGCTCGCTGAACTAATTATTTTTAATAAAATAACAGCTTTGTGCTTTATGTGTGTCTTGTGAAATGTGTTTGTGTCACGGACCGTCCGCAGACATGCGCATTCTTTCCACAAACCAAAATATCCTGATCGCTTCAGGGTGGGCGTACCTTCTTAGAGGCACAAATAATTATTCAATTCAAATACAATGTCAAATGAAACAAAGGCAAAATATCCACACTGATAGATTCACTCCTTCATTCGCCACACAAGATATATTACCAATATGTTATCATTCATCCCACGTACTATTAAATGTTACAATGAAATCGACTCTCATAAAATATTGTCACTGATGAAGAATAAAACAAAATGTTCGTTCTTGATGAAACATTAACCTTGTATATTAAAGTCTTTGAGACCCTCCCAAGTCCTTTATTCTAATCAGTCCCACTGATCTTCTTTCCACGAAGTCTATTTATTATTGAAAATAAATGGTTTCTACGGTACCACAGTTGACAAGCAGACGTCTCGGTCTTGCGCATGCGGCCGCCTCCTAGATGTTTGGCCGGATGATGTTAGATCAGCTGAAGGCCGGGAGGAAACCTTTCCTCCACCGGCGCTTACTCTCAGGCTGTTAAGAACTGTCCCTTCCAGCTCCCCCACGGTGCAGACACGGACTACAGTGACTCACGACCTGTGAAGTACATCCACCTGTAGTTTAACCACGGTATTACTTCCCGTAATACATATTCCGTTCTGGGACCGTTGTTTTTCTCGCTCACGCCAGTACTTCACTGTACTGCGGGATGCCCAAGCCACAGAGCTCCCCCACGGTGCGAACACGGACTACAGTGACTCACGACCTGTGAAGTACATCCACCTGTAGTTTAACCACGGTATTACTTTCCGTAATACTTTTTCCGCTGTCGCAGCAGTTGCGAGAAAGTCCCGAGAAAAAATCCACCAGCTCTCACTTCGGTTGCCGTCTGCTCTCTGCTTTCCGTTTTTTCTCTAACGTTATTTTCCTCAATCTTTTACGTCACCTTATTTTGACGTCCCAGTTTGCGTCATTTGCTCAAGGGCAAACAACTTCCAGCCCACTACGCTAGATCAGATCAACCACGGTTGTCGATCTTCCCTCCTAACCCCCTCTACTAAGTACTTATCCGTTACAGTTTGTTTTTTTTTCTAGTTGCTGATATATGTATTTGGCACGACACCAACAGTCTTGAGGACAGTCTTCACCCCAACAAGCTCTAAATTTATCGACCCTTCTCAAATCTTTTTCCTAGATGATGATACATCCAAAAATACCTGACTGCGATCAAATTTACTTACTTCTGTATAACACCTGTGACATAGAACTAACATAGTTCGATTCCAGTCCGACTCAGGCTGTGTTTATTAATGTTGATCAGTCACTGTTTGCTTCGTTTTTATGGATGTTTATTAAGACTGTCATTGTGTCCTTTGAACATATTTCCTGTCTCTGTCTCTTTATGTCAGAGACATTAGCCCAGGATTCGTGTAAAGTGTGGAGCGCGTTATTATACGCAAGTTATGTTATTATTAAATTTTATTGCTAGTAGAACCTAATGCAGTAATTATTACTGATTGCTATTACAATAACCAAACAAATTACGATAAACACAAAATCTTGCACTTTACGTCGTTACAGGTGTGTAATAGGTGAATACAAATGCTGCAATTTTTATTTCTTCTCCTGTGTGTGTCTCCTTGTCTACTGACTCAGACTAGAGAAAGGTGAGATGTGTTAGCTTTTCTTGACTTCTCAAGCACGGATCCTCGTCCCCTCTTCTCCTTCTCGATAAGCAGAGGCAAACCTTGACAGCTAAAAAGAAGAACATATAGTTACTACGAATAATTTTACAGCTTCTACTTTGTAGGAAACCTGATGTTATTATTTTCACCAATAAAAATTAAAGAGTGATGGATACTAAGCAGGTCATATTGTAGGAGAGGTTGTTATCTGATTTACAAGCTTGTGTAACAAATGCATTTTCGATGGCTTTGTGTTTTGTTTCTGGTTTTTTTTTTTTGGTTTTTTTTTGCTGTTAATAATTTTTTTTCTGTTATATAGATCCAGCAGACCAACACTTTTTGTTAAACATAAAACAAAGAATGAATAATGCTAATACTAATAATTTTCAAAAGTGAAAATGCCGGGCACCCTGGCAACTCTAGCAAGCCACACGACTGGTCGACCACAAGCTGTGTGACTGACGACGAGTGCCATGACAAAAACGCTGTGTGCTACGTGGACAAGTGTCGATGTCGACCAGGATATTTTTTCTCAACGACATATTACATTTGTTCTGCCAGTAAGTGGACAATTTAATTGTGTGATATGGCTGACTACAAGAAAACAATCTTTGTTCAAGAATACTTTTGTATGATTTTAACATTCTTGAACTAATAACTTTTAAAACCAAATACTCACTCCTATCCAGATTGAATAAAACAATATAAACACCTCTAGTAAGACTGTATTGTAAAAGAAGAAAGCATAGAAGAAAACAAATAGGCAAAGAGATAGACAGTAATATATATATATGTTCACTTGAATCTTAGTGTTGTTTTAAATACGTCAGCCTTTTGAACTATTCACTTAAATTAAAAAAAAAAGTTTTTTTAAAATGTGTTGATCACAGTTGTTTATATTAGCATGCAGCACAGAAGACTTGAACGACACCTTCATGAAATATCCAGACAGCGGTTTATGGGGTCACAGACTAGAAGTCAAGGATGGACTCAGTTTGGAAGACTGCAAGAAACTGTGTCTGAGTACTAAACGTTGCCTCACCTTTGATTTCAGAGGTTTGTATATAAAAAAAAACCTTCAATCCATAGATATATCTTAGTAATAATAAAATCAAAGGATACTGTTTTACAAAGAATTGCTACAGACCTAAATTGAGGGTTTGCTTTATGTGTCTACTTCTCTCTCTCTCTCTCTGTTTTTATTATTAAAACACTTTATAAATATAGTCATGGGTACGAAACGGCATACATAATAGTTATGTCGATATATTGTACGTTTGTATTTCATTTTTTACAATACGTAGAGTCTTAATATATATATATGGGGTTATATTTACTAGTGAGGTGAAAGGATGTCAGATATGGGTGAAAGGAAAACCGGAAACGGAATTATCTAAATAACATTTCTAACTACTGGCCCTACAAACACGACTCACAGACAAAACAACTGAATCCTACTACCTTTTTTAATCATTGCATGGAATTGTGAATATATTACCCTAACTTAGAAGAGAAATTTTTTCTTTCTAAAGTCATAGAAAAATAGATCATAATGAGATTTATTTTTACTTCTGGGTCAGATAAATGACTGAATGAAAATAATGCAAAAAAGAGGAATCATCAGCCAACAAATTTTTTTGACTTTGGCGTAACGAAAATGGACTGGAAATATGTTCCAACAATTACAACTACCATAAAAGAAATATTTAAGCCAAGTTATATTAATCAATAATAATGGAAATTTATTCATGCAGAGATAATGATACTGTAAACATTAGCTCTATTTTACTTCAAGAAATTCACTGAAACCACCTAAAACTTTTAGTCTTCTTATTTATAGCACATTCAGTTACTGTTCATTTCTTAACACCTGTTTCAGCCGTACGAGGGCTCTGTGTGCTGCATGACGTCACGGCGAGTGAGTCGCCCTCAGGGTGGTATCCAAAGACGAGTGAAGGGTGGACCCACTACCAGAGATCCTGCAGATCGAATTTCGCCTCATACCCAGTCTGGCACAATTTATTGTGTAACATCAACTTGGACTGTCCTGACCCCTACAGTCAGTGTTTGACAGGAAGATGTCTTTGTTCTTCTGGTACAGTCTTCTTAGGGAACGAGCTTGGGTGTCGAGGCGTAGGTAAGTCAGAAGACAATTAAAATGCATTACAATACTATACATTACTATACTTAACAGGTATACTGAGAAGTGGTGTAGCTAAATCGTATCCAGTCTCTCTGTCCAGCAGCTAAAAGATACTATGTGGAAGAGTATACAATCCTTCAGATTGCAGCATGATCAGGAGTTGTACACGTGTTTTAGTCTTTTCCGTGACTTTTGCACGTTGATCTACTTTAGTTGTTATGATCATTACAGTAATGATAGTTACTCATATGTTTGTTTCTCTCGTTTATGCTATTTTATTGAGCTGTTTATACAAATTTCTAACAAGCGAAATTACTTTTGTGTGTAAAAGAGGATTCATGCCAAAAGTGGCAGGAGAAAGGAAAAAAGACTGGTGTGCAGGACATCTGGCCGTCAGACAAGCTTGATAGACTGACAGTGTGGTGTGACATGGACACTAACGGCGGTGGTTGGCTGGTACATGTGTTTGTGTTTGTCAGTGTGCACACTATTCGCTCCTGTTTATCAGTGTGTATGACTCAAGTTAGGACTCTCTTGCACACTGCACACTGCTAAAAAAAGTGTGACCCCCACTAATACCGGGGTAACACACTGACAGTTCGTAGCATCAAGGAATTATTTCTTCTCTATCTTATAAAACGACTGAAACAAAGTAGGAGAGCATACATTTTTTATTTATTTTTTCATTTGTCTGTCTCTGGGTGGTACAGTACGGCATGTGAGGTTGACATTAGACAAGCCTTCGGTTAGCGAGCTTTTGTCTATTGTTTGCAAATCCCTTGCATCTTTCATTTATAATCGAGAACACTCTGTTTGACATGAAATATTTTATTTGCTTTGTTTATTTTGTAACCATTCGGTTTACTGTGTATCCAAGTAATTCATCACAACCACTTAATGTCACGTAATTGTACACATATTTTATTACAATAAACGAGTTGTATATGTTCACATGAATGTCACTTTTATGACAAGTTTAGATATCATTACCAAGAGATGTTGCCTTGAAAATTATAATTACAGCTGATAAAACTCCTTAACTGTATATGCTATCAATCATCCCTTTGTGTCCGATCCTATTATTTTATTTTAGTATCCGTGGTGACAACTGATGGACTTGTGTATGATGGTCAGGTTTTCCAAAGACGCCGCGATGGTTCAGTTGACTTCTACAGGAACTGGACAGACTATGAAAACGGCTTCGGTGACGTCAGTGGGGAGTTCTGGCTGGGTGAGGGTGTTTTTCTCTTGCGTTCTCTCCTTTGTAATTGTATATTAATCATGTCAGCATTTAGTTCAAAATGTAAAATACTGGCTTTAACCAGCTATTTTGTTTCACTCTGATTTTCCCAACATCTGATCACTTTCTCTCGCTTTGAAGAAACATCTTGCTTTGTCAAGAGTACAGTTCTGTTACATTCATATACCTTCATCCAGACATATTGTTATTTGTCTGCTAAGGAATATTTTTTGTATTGTTCTTATGTTTATGTATGATTGACTGTCGGTCTGTTATCTTGTATTTTGCACCATGTGCCTGGAGGACAATATGATGTAACATTATTATTGTTGTTAGTGTTATTATTGTTGTTGTTGTTATTGTCATTGTTAGTAGTAGTACATATCAGGGCTTCTGCTTACGCAAAAAATTGCGTACAGTACGCATTAAAAGTTCGGAGGACCCCTTCAATGTTCGTCAATGGGGTCCCATTCAAAGTTGGGCGAAGAACAGGGACCCCTTAAAAATCTGAAGAAGGGGTCCCTGGGACCCCAAAGAATTTAGCCTTAGCAGAAGCCCTGCATATATCTTCATAAAAAGTCAAAAAAGTGATGCAGTAAGAGATCTTACTCATTGTTCGTAAAAGGTTACAGAAGCCTAAGAATTATCTCAAAAGTTTAAAATTAGCGGGATAAAGGTACAGACCTACGAGGCATCTGTGGTTGAGAAGATCTCTTAAGCAAAGACGTAAACAAATATTTCACTGCCACGCTTATCCATTAACATAAAATAATTGCCTTGTCTTACCTCAGGCTTGTCCAGGTTGTACAGACTGACCAAAGACAAACCTGTCCGACTGCGTGTTGACCTCAGGGAGGTGAATGGCGAGAGTCGCTACGCTGAGTATTCATCATTCAGTGTGGGTGGTCCTGAGACAAACTACAGACTGACTGTGTCCGGCTACTCGGGTAATGCAGGTACGTGAACTCTGATTACTAAGATAAAGACGTAGATTAACTGGCATGCTGTGATGGTGGATGAGGTAGCAGGGGATCACTAGCTTTGTGTGCATAGATGTGCCCGTGGGTGCAACCGTCTCCTACCTAACGCTTTTCGTTTTATGTAGCAAAGCAAGTGAGAGGATCCATTAAAAACAGAAAAATTTTTACATGAGATATTTTTTTTTTAGTTTTTTGTTTGAGTTTTATTGGCTTCAAATTCGGTCGTGACTAGATTTGTAGTAGTGTGTAAAGCTATGGTATCTCTGTCATTCCATTCCCCAAATAATATGGCTATAAGCTCAGGTGTCAAGTTGTGTGTGAAATTAAAATAATCTACAAATAAGGTTCTTTTCAGTTTCACAGTATTTAGCGCAAATGAGACTGAAGAGACTGCACAGTTTCTCATGTCGGGTACCTTCTGTCTTACAACCATTATTTTGGCAAGAGCGCCTGTGACATCAACAATACAATTATTGACTATGTATATCCCCTTCTATATCATACTCTAAGTAAGAGATTCGTGTGTGGACTTAATTTTCAATGAAATGTTTTACTATCACTGAGTGTTTGTTACAATTTGCAATAAATTTTAGGTCCATCAATGTTAACATTAAAAGTGACACCTTTAACGACAGTCTATTGTAAAATACACATCTTCTAAAGGTCAATCTAGAGAGGTATTTCTCAAAGAAACAAAACTCTACAATTTGTCAATACTTGGTAAAATTATCTTTTTCTACACAATTCGCTATCTTAGCTTTAATTGTTTTCGTCTGAAGCCTGACAAAAAATATAACTTGCTCATAAGAGGGATCACGAAACGAATAAAAGCATGATGCCTACATTAACTATAAGAAGGATGCATACAAATCGACGGCCAATGAGATTGTCAGTATCCTCAGGCAACTCAGACTGGGACTTTATGAGTATCAGCTAACCTTCATTAGAAAAGTCCATGTCACACTCAGAGTAAAACATCCTTGTAGTGGAACAAAACAAAACAAATATCAGACGGATGCAAGTTTTATTCTATGTAAGCTTTATTTATCAGTATCTTAAAAACTAACTGGTGAAATGAAACAAGTCTTGGTCGGGTCTTCAGTGATCTAAAATGAGAAATTTATCTTCAACTTCTGTTTTACAAAAAGAACTAAATTCTATTTACAGATTTTAATGGTTGTGTTAACATACCTTAACATGCGGTACTCGGTAATAAAAGAAGTTACCTAAATGTGGTAGTTATGATGTGTACACTTAACTTTTGCTGCAGGGCTTTCTTAGTGTAACTATAATTTAAATGTTCTTTATAGACTTTCTTAATAGGGCAATGGTGTGTTGATATTATTATCTGTAGGGTTGTCTTAAGGACTAGAATTGTTTTCTGTTTTATTATCATGTGTAGTGCGTGCCTTCGTCATAATGAGCAACACAGACATAGCTAATAAGAATTAATAGCCACATTTTGTACAGCAATAATATGTGTGTTGTAGAGCTTCGTAATGCCAATGCAACCCTATTAAAGCTTGGGGTGTATGTGTGTGCATGCGTTTGAACATACGCGTGTGTGTCTGTTTACAGGTGACAGCTTGGAGAATCAAAACACCATGAGTTTTACAACCTATGACCGAGACAACGACCAGCACTATTACAACTGTGCCGCTTATTATCACGGCGCCTGGTGGTACAAAACCTGTTACCAGTCTAACCTCAACGGCCTGTACAAGGCTGACGGAGCCCTGGATTATACTGGCATCACCTGGTTTCTCGCCCATAACGACTACAGGAGCTTCACGTTCAGCGAGATGAAACTCAAACCAGCCTAACATCGCCTTGTCTCCTGTACTCTCACTGTTGACACTACTAGTCAACTATACACCGCAGTTTCATTGTAGTTTGATCGGTTACTTTGATGATGACAACCATGATACTAATTCTTGCCTAACATTGTAATAAAATTACACAATTGCTTTTCATAGACTTGACTTTCTATAAGTAAATTTGTTTAAAATTTAACCAGTAATGATAATATTTGGATTTAAAATATTAATTGTATGTAAGTTAAATTACTAACTCCTCAGATATTAAACAAAATTATCTGGATATTTAACAACGTGTTAAGATGCAACAATAAACACGTACATTTTCAAATAATACCGAACAATGATTGCCTTTATAAAACATTGTTTATTGTTTTCATTACATATGGCAGTTATCCATTTTCAGAATTAACAAAAGTTTCAGTAGACTTTCGTTACTTTTATGTATTGAAGCTTTACTGCGTCTATCTGTTAGACGTATTCAAATAAAAAACAATATCAAATGCCACTATCGTAGAGAAATAATCGACCTTTCAGATTTTCCAAAACTCGCAAAATAAAAAAAAAACGCACACCCTTTTTTTCTTATATATCATAGTCTCGTTGTCGCAAGTTAATAATCTGTGTGTGTGTGTGTGTGTGTGAAAGACATGGTTAACACTTCAAGTAATAAGAAGTAGGAAAGATAAGAGATACAAAGAGAATTTATACTATTGCCTCCAAAAAAGCCATTAAGCTACAGCAGACGACTTGTACAGGTGAAGTCAGACACAAGCAGGTGACACACTGTTTGTTTACTTGGCTGTCACACCTACACACTGGCGGGATGACTAGGCAGCAACAATGTCAACACCTGGAACAAGTTTAAGACCAGTTGTCCTTGATACCAAGTGATGCATGGGCTGTCATATGTTCGATAAAGTCTGTATTCTATCACCTACTTTCCTTTCATTATCAAGCTCTTATATTTTAACTACTTGCATAACTAAGAGAAATAAACCTCTTAAATTTTAGTCAAGGGATGTGAGTTTAAAAAATTATTTATTACACCTGCCTTCCGTTTGTCTCCGAAAACAGAACGATTTTGGTGACATTGTTGACAAACTATGTGCCTCAGGCCATCCAGCCTAAAATTTTCTTCCATGCAATCAAAAATATAGGAAGAAAAGAAAAGAAACAAAGGAAGCAAGCAAGAAAGACTGTTGTGCTCTAAGTCCATTAAAATTGTTAATCCTACCCTCACCAGTAGACACGATAATGTAAACAAACTTTGCGACCCTAATTGTTTACGAGACTAGTAAGTATCAACGACTGGATATTTTACTTTCTTCATAAGCCGCCATTACATTTTGCAGTTAAACGAGTCAGAAGTCTGTCGCTCACTCACTCATGCAAAATGGATTCTTTTTAACACGGTTATTCATAGAACTTCTATTTGTCTACGTGTCTGTGTTTCTTTAGTCTATGTATCCCTGTGCAAGTTTTTAAAAGCGTTTATTTGTGCGCAAGTTTGAGTGCCTGGCTTTTACTGAAACTAAATAAAAAATATAAACAGGTCATCAAAACTCAATTTCTGACAACAGTGATAATAGGTCCTTGTCACTGACAGTGTAGCACCTGAGGTACAGGTAAAGAAATATCAATACAAAAGGACGGTCATTTCATAATTATCATATATTAGTTAACAATATCATAACTCTTTTGCTCCACATGCTTTATTAACAAGTTGTAAACAGCTAGTCTAAAACATTTTGGCTAAGAGA
The DNA here is from genome assembly GCA_004794325.1 of Pomacea maculata. NCBI lineage: Eukaryota > Metazoa > Mollusca > Gastropoda > Architaenioglossa > Ampullariidae > Pomacea > Pomacea maculata. The sequence goes on along the minus strand of SRHC01000721.1, from coordinate 95,056 downwards.
GAAAATAACGATGAAGCTCACTCACTCATATTGTTAAAGTAATATAAATATATTAAATTTGCGTGAACCTTGTTACTGAGGAGAACAAAGAAGTAAGACAGATTAGAGTTAGAGTGAAAACGACGGAGAGAGAAAAAAAGAGACTGTCCTGTGTTTTTTACTAGAGACAGACATTTCAAGGTCTATATTCTGTAAAAGTTATTTCCCTTCTCCAAATAAAATCCTACACAGAAAATACTTCCTGACGGTGGCTCTGAATAAACCCTCAATAATCAGTTTATGTGAAAATTTAATTTCAAACAACACGATACCAATTATTTCTTGTATATACCTCTTGCAATGAACATCAACTTCTTAAAAAATACATAAATCGTTAACATAAATGAAATCTCGTTGTATATTTATTTTCATTTTAATCCACGCTTGTTTCATATAATTATTATAGTCTTCATGATATAATATACTACATTAAGTACATAATAGCTTTGAAAACTCTTTACAGTCATCAACATAGATATTTGACAAAGTTTTCATAAATCGAGGATGTGAAAACGAGAACTTGTTGAAATAAGGTTTAGGGCCTGTCACTAGGATACTTGTAGCCGCGATAGCTTAGTTTGTAACATGGCAGGTGACTGGCAGCCAGCCAAAATACAGGGAGGTGGATGGAGGACGTGATCGCTTTTATTTTTCCGGAATATCTGGTGTCTATCAATAGTAAGGGATGTAGAGTGGAATTAAGGCCATCAAAACATTGCAGGTGAATGCACGCTTGCCTGACTCAGCGGTAAGGTGCTTAGCGAGGGGGACACTCTCACTATTATTCGAAAGTCTAAAGAATTCATTCTTCGTTAATGAATGTTACTAAATGTGTTTAATGAACGAAGACATGAGTTAAATATTACGCGAAGGTTATGCTACAGGTCATTATTTCAAAACAATTGTGAAAAATGTCAGTAGAGAACGACCCGAAAAGATAAAATGACTGTCATTTGTTTATATTATACAGTGCATCGCAGATGTGACTCACAATCCCGACTCGATTTGTCCTGATGCTCTAAGTTTATTTTATGAGATTTTTGAATGAATGAGACATAAATAGTTTTGTGCATGCAATTATGAATTTAAATTTTAATCGAGCTGCAACAGAATTACCCTCTGGGACAAATAAAGTCTTATCTTACCTTATTGCTATAACAAGCAGCAGACTCAGCATCAAGCAGACGACGCGTGACGTAGCATGGACATGACGTCAGGCGTTGCTACAGTCAGCGACAAAAGGCCTTGACCTTTCCCATTGCAAACCAGATAAAAGTAGCCTGGAATATGACGTCAGGCGTCGTCTGCTGTCAGCCTTTCTATTGCCGGTGCGACTCCTTCACTGAAGGAAATACAAACTATCTGCTGAGAACCTTCGAAGTAAGATGGATTTTGGTTAGAGTGAAAGAAACGGAGAAAGAGAGAGAGAGACTTTGCTTTGTGGTTTACTAGAGACAGACATTTTAAGGTCTATAATCTGTAAAAGTTATTTCCCTTCTCCAAATAAAACCCTACACAGAAAATACTTCCTGACGGTGGCTCTGAATTACCCGTGAATAATCTGTTGATGTCAAAATTAAATTTCAAGCAACACGGTGCTAATTTTGTCTTGTATATATCTTTTTGAATAAACATCAACGTGTTAAGAAAAATATAATTCGTTAACATAATTACAATCTCGTAGCTGTTGTTGTATATATATATTATTCAAAGCTTGATTTATATAACACATAGTCTTCAGTATAAAATTCACTACATTCAGTACATTGTAAACGTTCACATCCGTTTACAGACATCAACATAGATATTTGATAAAATTTTCATAAAACCAGGAAGTGAAAACTAGAACTTGTTGAAATAAGGTTTAGGGCCTGTCACTAGGATACTTGTAGCCACGATAGCTTAGTTTGTAACATGGCGGGTGACTGGCAGCCAGCCAAAAAACAGGGAGGTGGATGGGGACGTGATCGGTTTTATTTTTCCGGAATATCTGGTGTCTGTTAGTAGTAAGGGATGTAGAGTGGAATTAAGGCCATCAAAACATTGCAGGTGAATACAAGCATGCTTTCAGCAGCGGTAAGGTACTTAGTGAAGAAGGAGATGTATAATATTGTGTTTTATTACCCACTATGACTATTATTTTATACGCCTAGAGAATTCCCACACCGTGACTAAAGAATGTTACAAAATGTATTTGACGAATGTAGACATGAGTTGAACATTACAATGCTAATGTTTCAATATTGTGTTTACTTAACCATTGTTTGTATTACTGACTCTGACTATTATTTCTTACGCCTAGAGAATTAACACTCCGTGACTAACGAATGTTACCAAATGAATATAGACATGAGTTGAACATTACGAGAATGTAATGCTAAATGCCAATTTTTAGACCTTTGTAAAAGGAAAACAGTACAAAACTACCGGCGTTTGTTGTTGGTTTTTTTTTTAAATGAAAACAAAAGTTTGATTAAAGACTAACAAATCTTTCAACGAGACAAAATATTTACTTGACTACAGCAAATAGGCATAAGTGTATTACTTTTTTAAAAAAAAATTACTTTTTTCGAGAGCGAATGAACACATAAGCTTTGGGACTTAATTTGTAATACTTACTTTTTTTCCACGTAGCATCGTTATTAATGATAATGATATATACATAAATATAAACATGTATAATATAAAAATATCAACAGACACAAAAAAGGAAGAATTTTTGGCTGGTGTATTATCAGCTATTGCCCATTATTTATAAAACGTATATGAAGTGTAAAGTTCCGGTCTGAAGTAACAAGTTCTCTTCTTTACATGAGGATTCGTCACTCGTATCGATCATCAGTTACAAAAACACATTTTGTCTCTTGAAAGATAACTGTCGAAACGCTGAAAGTTGATAGTATAAGTCGTTGGTAAGATCAGTCTCACGATGCTGCGGCCATAAAACCCAATGAAAACACGAGTGAGAGAACACGTGACGACACAGAAGACAGAGTGAAAACAGTTGGACGTTCCGTATTTCAGAGTCTTTCAAAGATTTGAGATAACATAATGTCCGAAATAACACATACGCCTAAATTTTATCGCAAAACGGGGATTAAAAGGAATTAGAGACAGTGTCCGTGTTTATGTGACGGCTTGCATCCGTTGTTTCTGATAATGCTCTTGTTTGTCCTCTTAACCAACAGTAGGTTTTACTCCAATGGTGGGTGTTAAAAGAACGGTTGCCTGATATGTACGACTAATCCTATCATCAACATTCATAACAAGTCAGAGAGTATTTAAACGGCGAACGATTCGTGGAGCCTGATAGAAAATATCACAACTTTCTACGTACCGGTAAGTAAAACAACCTGAAAATTTAAGTAGCGAATCCTTCTAGCTCGTTTTTAAAAAAAAATGTATAATAGAGTTTAAAAAAAAACTTAATTTACAAGCTAGCTTAACTAATCTTTTTTCAATAAAATACCAGCTTTGTGTTTTGTTTTTGTTTGTCTTGTTAAATGTCTTTTCTAGTTGCTGATTTATCTGGCAGGACACCAACAGTCTTAAAAACAGGCTTGACACAAACAAACTCGAGAATTATCGCCTAAAGTCACATTTTTACATAAAAGATGATGTATCCAAAAATTTTGTTGATCTATAAATTGAGTACTTTTAAACAAACCGCTGAGCAAAACAGCTTTAAATTCTAATTTATCTTTTGAATGTCTTACTTCCCTTCTTGGGAAAAAAATACGATAAATATAAATAAAGTTTGTACTTTATATGGCTACAGGTGCTTAACAGGTGAATACAAATGCTACGATTTTTGTTTTTTCTCCTGTGTTTGTCTCCTGCTCTACTGACACAAAATACAGAGAGGTAAGATGTGCTAGTTCTCTTTGACTTCTCAAGCACGTATTCTCGTGTTCTCTTCTACTTATAGATAAGCAGAGTCCACACTTCACATTTTTAAAGGTTATACAGTGACTAACATATGTTTTACAGCTGCTGCTTTGTAATTAACCTGATATTATTGTTTTTACCAATAAAATTTAAAGAGTGACAGATCCTATATAGGTCATATTTTGCGGGGGGGAAGGGGAGGAGGTTGTTATGTAACTTAAATCTTGTTCAACAAATGCATTTTAAATGCGTTTGTGTTGTGTTTCTGTATATTTTGTTATCTTCTGATAAATGTATTGGGCCGGACTCCAACGGTCTTTGTTAAATGTAAAACAAAATTTGAATAATGCCAATTAATAACATCATTTTTTTATAATTTTTAAAAGTGAAAAGTCTGGACGCCATGGCAACTCTAGCAAGCCACACGACTGGTCTATGGCAAACTGTGTGACTGACGAGGAGTGCGATAACAAAAACGCTGTGTGCTACGTGGACAAGTGTCGATGTCGACCAGGATTGTTTTTCTCAACGACTTATCACATTTGTTCTGCCAGTGAGTGGACAATTCAGTCGTATGATATGGCTGACTACAAGAAAGCAATCTTTGTTTTCATCTCGAAAATGCTTTTGTATGAATTTCACATTCTTGTAAGAATAACTATTAAAACCAAGTAAAAACATCTAAACAGATTGAATAAAACAATATAAACACCTCTAGTCAGATTGCATAAAAAAGAAGAAAACATAGAAGGAAACAAAGGGGCAAAGAGACAGACAATAATATAAATTTGTTAACTTTGATCTTAGTGTTGTTTTAAAGACGTCAGAAAGTAGAGCTTTTCTTTTAAATTTAAAACTTTTTTGTAAATACCTGTTGATCACAGTTGTTTATATTAGCATGCAGCACAACTGACTTGCACAACACTTTCATGGAGTATCCAGACAGCGGTTTAAGAGGAAACAGTCTTGAGGTAAAGGATGGACTCAGTTTGGAAGACTGCAAGAAACTGTGTCTGAGTAATCAACGTTGCCTTACATTTGATTTCAGAGGTTTGTATGACAAAATCTTTCAACGGTAGATATATGTCGGTAATAACAAAATTGAAAGGATGCTGTTAAAGAAAGATTTCTACAGACCTTAGAGTTTGCTTCTAAAGCAGAGTGTGACTTCTGCTTTTTCTCTCTGTGTTTTTATTATTAACCCGCTTTCTAAATATAGTAGTGGATAAGAAACGTCATTAATATTAGTTATGTCGATATGTTTTGCATTTGATAAATGTTTATTTGTTTCAGGAGACGTATATAGAGTTATAATTACTAGTGATGTGAAAGGATGTTAGAGATGTGGCAAAGGAAAACTGGAAACAGTCTTATCTAATTAACATTTCTAACTGCTGGCTTCACAAAGACAACTTACATACAAGCAAGACTACACTAAATCCGCTGCCATATTTTTATCATAGCAGAGACGTGTGATTCTATTACACTACCTTACAAGAAAATTTTTTACTTAGTATAATCTTACAAAACTAGATCATGAGAAGACTTTTTTTTACTTTGGAGTCAGATGTATGACTGAATGAAAATAATAAATACAAAAACAGAGCAATCATCAGCTAACAATTTGTTTTGACTTTGGCGCAGTGACGCTGGACTGATATGATGATCGAACAATAAGAACTACCATAAAAGAAATAAATAAGCAACATTTTATGATTCAATAATAATGGAAATTTATTCATGCATAGATAATGGTCTCGTACAAATTAGCTTTCTTTTACTTGCAGAAATGCACTTAAGCCCCCTCAAACTTATAAAATTGCTAAATTTTTTAAAGCACTTCTTAGAAAGTTTTATTAGCATCAACATTTAATGAAACATACTTTATTTGCCAAGAGACCTCTTGAGCCTGCCCTTTAGCTCTGCACAATGAAAAATAAATACATAAATTTTGCAACCATCAGGATTCTTGAATAACAAAATTTGGGCTCCCTTTATGATGAATCACATTCCCTTAAGGTTCGTTTCTTTACGTCTTGTTTCAGCCGTACAAGGGCTCTGTGTGCTTCATGACGTCACGGCGCGTCAGTCGCCCTTAAGGTGGTATCCTAAGACGAGTGACGGGTGGACCCACTACCAAAGATCCTGTCTTGCAAATTTCGCCTCATACCCTGTCTGGTACAACTTACTGTGTAACAACGATGTGGACTGTCCTGACCCCTACAGTCAGTGTTTGACAGGCAGATGCTTGTGTCCTTATGGTACAGTCGACAGTGAGAACAAGGTTACGTGTCGTGCTACAGGTAAGTCAGAAGACAAGTAAAATATATGAGAATCGTCAGGAGTAGTCAGATTTTCCACGAAACAACATATGGTCATAGGATGTTTAATTATTGTGCAGAGAAACAGTGGAACTCTCTCCCTTTCCATATCCGCCACCTACCCACTATTGAATCCTTTACATGTGCCTTGAAAGCCCACCTCTTTCGCCAACATGACTCTTAACAACCTTTCCCATAATGCGAGTCCTGTTTGACACCTTTCATTACTCGTATTTTATAATGATACCTTCAGTTCTTGTTATCTGGTTTTTCTTGTGCTTTCTGATGTTTTATTCATCATTAATGATGCTGTTTATTCTGTTTTAGTTTATATGTTATTTGTTTTCATGTACCTTATATGTTATCCATTTTCTAATTTTTGTTCTTAACCGCTAAGAGCATGCTCCTTACGAGTGTGGGTATGGACTTCACACATTTTGGATTTATTATTTTTAAAATATGTAAGACGTTAACTTGGATTGATTTTCCAGTACAATGCTATACTTAGCTGTTTTAAAAAAGCCAGAAAACATTCATTACAATATTTACATAATATATCTAAAATGAAAGTTGAATCATTTAGTGTTTATTCATGTCCACGAACTATTTAGTTTTTTTTTTGTAATGATAAGAGGGTAATTAGCATAAGCAGCATTCGTTTATGGGATAATGTGCTAGTGCCCCATAACTTTACCACCGGAACTATAGTTGAAAGTCGTTATTAGCTGGAATTGTATTACTTAAAAAACACAAAAAACAAACTCAGTGTCAAGATTGAGAAGCAATATGTCAATGACTCGTAGACATAGGTGAAGTTCTTCAAACGTGAAACATAGTTTGCATATACATGACACCTAACAACAGTCCAAATAATGTCAGTCGCGATTTTTCTGCAAGAGTCATTAACATCTGATTACGGATTGAAATAGCAGGATCAGGGGAAATCAAACAACGGGAGTTTGGTTGAGCTCTAATACTATCGTAATCTACATTTTTTTCAGTCATCAAACGAACCTTTACACAGGAAATGAGAAAGGACAGATGTCAGTGATCTCGACAATTTATGTCTTGCCTGTGTCGGAAACATTTATCAAGATCAATCAGAAATCAGTTTGGTCTATTACTAGTAATTTGTGTAAATGACAATTTATACACATTAGAGGGAATATACGTTAATAGGTCAAAGAGTGGGCCTTGGATAAGAGAAAAGGACAAATACCTAGTTGTAATCGATGGGTAATTAACTTCACAGGTATACGTAAAGGGTGTGTAGGTAAATCTACCCAGTCTGTCTGTACAGCAGCTGAAGGACACGGGGGTGAAGAGTATACCAAATCCTTCAGATCGCAACATGGCGTGGAGTGGTTGACGTGTTTTATTCTTTTCCTTGACTGTTGCTCGATGAACCACTTTAGTTGTTGTTATCCTTACAGTACTGATAGCTACTTATATGTTTTTTTTCTGTCATTTAGGTTATTTTGTGTCGCACCTTATACAAATTTCTTACAAGCAAAATGATTTTTATGTGTAAAAGGACAGTTATGCCAAAAGTGGCAGGAAAACGGAGGAAAGACCGGCGTTCACTCCATTCAGATGACAGACAACAAGGAGAACCTGAAAGTGTGGTGCGACATGGACTCTGGCAGCGGTGGTTGGCTGGTACATGCATTCGTTTTATTCACTGTGTGTGACTTAGGTTGCATCCATTCATTGATAATCGAGAATAATCGGGAGTTTAAAAGATGTTATTTGCAGCGTTTGTTTTGTTACCGTTGGGTTTACTGTGTATCCCAATGTTTAATCACAACCACTTAATGTCTACGAATTTTACAAATATTTCCTGATAATCAACGAATTGTATATGTTCACATGAATGTCTACTTTATGACAGGTTCACATAGTTTGTCATTACCAGGAGATGCTGCCTTAAAAATGATTTTGATCACTGCTGATAAAACACCTTAAATGTACATGTTATCAATCATCCTCTGTAATTAGTGTCCGATCCTATTCCTGCGTTTTAGTATGCATGGTAACGACTGATGGACTTGTGTGTCATGGTCAGGTTTTCCAAAGACGTCGCGATGGTTCAGTTGACTTCTACAGGAACTGGGTGGACTATGAAAACGGCTTCGGTGACGTCACTGGGGAGTTCTGGCTGGGTAAGAATGTTTCTCTACCATTCTCTTACGTTATATTATTTGCTATTGCATATTTATCACCTCCTCAGTTAGTATTAAATGTAAAAAAATAGGCTTTAAATATGTATTTTGTCTTGCTATTTTTAACATCTTATCTCCTACTTTCTCTAAGAAACATCTTGCTTTATTAAAAGTTCTTTTCCCTTCATTAGTCTTCATATAGACATATTTTATGTTTGCTCAGGTATATGTTTTTGTATAGTTTTTGATGTTTTTGTATGATTGACTGTCGGTCTGTTGTCTTTCTCACCCAGTGCCTGGAGCACGTGTCTACATGAGCAGCATGGTGTAAAATACTTTTTAGTGGTAGTAAAAGAAGTAGCAGTAGTGGAAGTGGTAGTGGAAGTAGTAATAGCAGTATGCAGACTTTTATAAGAAGTAAACAAAGTGATGCACTAAGAGATCTAATTCCCTGTTCGTTGATTCTTGTGACAAAAGCCTAAGAATTATCTCAAAGTTAAAAATTTGCCGGATAAAGTTACTGACCTACAAGACTACTGTGGTTCACAAGATCTCTTAAGCAAGATAAAGCCACTTAATTCACTGTCCGACTTATCCATAAACATGAGATAATTGCCATGTCTTACCTCAGGCTTGTCCAGGTTGCACAGACTGACCAAAGACAAACTTATCCGACTGCGTGTTGACCTCAGGGAGGTGAATGGCGAGAGTCACTACGCTGAGTATTCATCATTCAGTGTGGGTGGTCCTGAGACAAACTACAGACTGACTGTGTCCGGCTACTCGGGTACCGCAGGTATGTGACCACTGAACAACAAGATAAAGACGTATATTAACTGGAAGGCTGTCTGGCTGAGTTATGAGGGGATCACTAGACATGTGTAGATTGGGGTGAAAGTGCAAAAGTTCTATAAGCTCAGTTGTCAAGTTGTGTGAGAAATTACAATAATTCACAACTAATATTCTTCTTAGTATCACAGTATTTAGCGCTATTTGATCAACTAGGTGGCACAATTTCTTTTGTCGGGTACCTACTGTCTTACAACCATTATTTTAGCAATAAAGCATGTGACATCACAATACAAATAATTATTATGTATATCACTTTCTAGGGCATAATCTAAGTAAAAGGTTAGTGTGTACACTTAAGTTTCATTGAAGATTTTTACTATCGATTACTGCTTTTTTTTTACACTATGCAATAAATGTCAGTCCCAGCAATGTCGAGAGTTTTCTGAAACAAACAAAACTACATACATTCTATCTATATTTGGCAAAATGATCTTTTCTAACCTGTTTGCTTTCTTAGTTATGGTTGTTTTCGGCTGAGGCCTCAAAAAAAGCAGCTGCTTGCAGACGAGAGGGATCATTTAAATGACTTTTTACAGTAACTATAAAAAGGATTCATTCAAATCGTCGTCCAATGATGTTAACAGTATCGTAAGGCAACTCAGATTGGGAGTTTGTGATTATCAGCCGACCTACATCATCAAAGTCCATGTCACTCTTAGAGTAAAAAATTCCTTGTAGTAAACAAAACAAATATCACACGGATGCAAGTTTTGCTTGATGTCAGGTTTTTTTTACCAGTATCAAAATGTTGAAGTCAAACAAGTCTTGGTCGGGTTTTCCGTGATCATTAGAGGGGTTCATTAGATATGTTAATTTCTCATGTTTGCAAGAAATTTATCTTAAACTTTGTTTTTTTACAAAATGCATCAAATTCTATTTAAATATTTTTAAATGCTGTGTTAACATACCTGTAGCATGCGGTACTTGGTAATAAGAGTAGTGTACCTCAGTGTCGTAGCTATGATGTGTACACTTAATTTTTGCTGTCTTAATAGGGCAATGGTGTATTGCTAGTATTTTCTGTAGGGTTGTCTTAAGATGGACTATAGAAGTGTTTGTTGCTTTATTGTTATATGTAGTGTGTGGCTTCGTCGATATGAGTAACACAGACATTAGGAATAGGAAATACTAGGCACTTTTTTACACAGATAATATGTGTTCACAATGCAACCCTATTAAAGACTGTGTGTGTGTGTGTGTGTATCTGTGTGCGCACGCGCGTGTGTGTGCATGTGTGTGTCCGTGTGTTTACAGGTGACAGCATGGTGGATCACAGCTCCACGAGTTTTTCAACCTATGATCGAGACAACGACAAACACTCTTACAACTGTGCCGCTGTGTATCACGGCGCCTGGTGGTTCAAAGACTGTCACTACTCTGACCTCAACGGTCTGTACATGGTTGATGGGGCCGTGGATCTTAAAGGCATCATGTGGTATCACGCCCATTACGACTCTAGGAGCTTCACGTTCAGCGAGATGAAACTCAAACCAGCCTAACATCGCCTTGTCTCCTGTACTCTCACTGTTTACACCCTAATCTGTTATAAACCGACGTTTCATTGTAGTTTGGTTGGTGATGGGGATGTTAATTGTAGTCTAACATTGAAATAAAATTACTCAACTGCTTCTCTTAGACTTGACTTTTCATGAATAAACATGGCGCTTAACCAAATAAAACATCACGTACTTTCAACGATAACAAAATTAGTTGACTTTTTCAGCCGTTAAAAGAAAGTAATCCATAGAGAAACTACAGTTTCATAACTATATTTATTTTGTTACGTAATTTTGCTTTGTGTCTTTGCGCTCACTTCCATTCAGTGATTATTTCTTTTAACTCGCCACACACTTTTCGGGTTTATACACATTTTCAAGGGAAAGCTAGAAACATCTTTAGTAGCTTACGTACGCAAAAAAGGTTAAATCTGGATGAGAAAAAGACAGACATCAGCAGGGGTTACCTGTATTGTAGTGGTTCAAACAAACTTGTGAAAAGCTCTGGGTTCAGGTCTCGTCTCTGTATGTGACATTTGTTCCCTCAGCTAGGCGTCGGGAAGTTTCTTGGGATGCTCCGATTTTAGCTCCTCCCCATATATCACACTGCACGTAACATTCACACACAACACTCATATCATCTCACTACTATCTCACACTCCACACATTCACACACAGCATTTATAACATGACACTACTACATGACACTACACGATAAAAGAGTGACTCAATAGGAACCCGACTTTACAACAAGGAGTGAGGGGATATAAAACTTGGGAGGTAACACACAATAACAATAGTGAATAAAAGGACAAAAATAAAGGAAATGTTAAAAATAAAACAATAGTAGGTGCAGGGACAATAATGTTGTAAGATATTCTAAAGCCTAATTTGTTTTTAAAAATAAAAAGCAAAGACTTGGTCATTATTTTAGTTACTTTCTTTAGAACTAGACGGTATTGACAATAATTAAAATACATTTTAATCAAGAAGAGGAAACAATTGTGTACGCAGTTATGTCGCTGCGCAGCTGAACTACAAGACAACATTTTTTTTAGGGACACAGAAACATGACTTTTCCTGGGGATGTCATCTTAAATCATTATATGTATACTTTACTTTTTCAATTAAAGCATAACTACGTAAAGTATATGTCTAATAGGTAAAGAGGCAAAACTCTTACATGCTTAGCTATTGTTGCACAGTAGTTTTCTCCCTTGATCTAGAGCCCCTTCGCGCATTAATCTCTACACCGGCGTAGAGATAACAAAAATAGTTATTACAAGCGACAGAAGCAAGCTATTCCTATAGACTGTAAAACTCTTCTTCAACTTACATTTTCTCCAATATATCGATATTAAACGAGACTAGAACATATGAAAGAAAAAAAAAAAAACCAACAAAACATTACTTGAATGCGAGAAGTGTCGCCGTCTAAAGCATTGCTAAATTTACCACCAGCTCCATTTTACTTCCCAGTCGAGAGGCCAACACCTGGCTACAGTGTGTTCTACGATGTTGTTTGTGATTTGTTTTGCAACCTATGAAGCATGATATAAACGAGTCAACAGGGGGTCTTCACCTTGTACTTGAGACCAAATTACTATTTGAAAATAAATTTATCTTCGTGTTTAAGTGCAACGGGTAGCTCAGCCAGCATATACTTGCTTACAGTTGCAAGCCCGAATATTACAACGATGATTAACTGTTATACTTGAGATCTGGTAAGAATAAGATTTTTTTTATTGATTAAGTCACTCTGCAATCAGAAAATTACCTGGTGGCGTAAGAGACAGAACGAAAAGAAGACATAAAAAGCCTATATTATGGTTTTCAGTTTGCCTACAAGCCACTTAAAGGGGTGTTGCGGTGTTTCCTTCTAACTTCGACGCCTATGTTCAAATCCTGTTCATGAAAATATCCAGCCACACCTTCTTGTAAAGAGCCAGGGATGGGGAGTAGCTGTAGCCTAGCTACAGCTACTGTAGCCGGCTACAAATTTTGTAGCTTGTAGCTTAGCCGGCTACAAATTAAAAAAAAGTAGCTTTTAGCCGTAGCTACATTTTAGAAAGTAGCTGTAGCTTGGCTACATGTTGGCTACTTTCACGACTGTAGCACTCTAGTAGTGTACGAAGTATAATGTCTTTGGGTTGTAGATTTGCATCTATATTCCAGAATGTTCAGCACGGCAGCAATGTAAAAGATAGAATGTCTGTGCGAGGGAGGAAATGATGTTCAACAATGTAGCGATGTTCAAAAATGTCTTTATTGCGACGAAATAGAATGTCTGTGCTAGAATGTTCGAGGGGAGGGAGAATAAATAGCAGGGCTGACAGTGGTGTGGGACCTCTTTGTGAATTGGAGAGAGAGAGAAGTTAGGCCAGCTGCTGAGAAAAAGATACTGAATTAAAGAAAACTTCAGTGTGGAATTCAATCTCTGTGTTATTTCTGGTACGACAGCCCACTCTACGTAGCCATTTGACGTGTTGGTTACTTGACCATTCGTCGACAGCGTGTCAGCAAGACGACGACAGCCACTGCTCTCACTGCTCGGTGTCTTGACAGCCAGACACCACGTGTCTCGCACGCTCAGTAACCGGAAGTACCGGGTCGTCCATGTGGCGGGAGCGATTTGAAAAACGAAGATGGACGTACCCATCAATTTCCAGCCTTATTTGAAATTTTTTACATTTTGCAAAGCCACAAAATGTGGGTATAGTTTCAAATGCAAGAATTGTTGAGAGATAGTTCAGTCTGGCAGGACTTATCATGACAAAAGCTGCGCACTAGGGTGACAGACAGCAACTTCGAGGCCAAAGTTCTGGTCAAATTCAATTCCATGAAGGACTAAAAGAATGTAGATTTGTTTTAAGGTTACCGGTACACTCCAAAAATTAAAATCCATATTTTAAATGTCTTTAAGGGTTTTTAAATATAGAGTAACAAAATAACATAAATATAGCACTTTAAAACTGTTTTTGAGTACCTAAAGTGAAAATTGTGACTTTAATCAACGATTTTGTTTCAAAACGTGCAAGCATTTAAAAACAAATTTACACAATACCATAAGTCATATACCAAAGGTTTTGATTTTTTTGTAAACTAGAGGCACTGATAAGAAAATTGATGCATAAGCCGTTTTGATATCTCAAGATTTCTAGGAGATATAAAAAATCAGACATGGTACCCCCCGACTCAGTGTGAATGTGGCAATTAAATATTTAGAAAATATTTAGAAAAATGTTAATTTTATCAAAAGTAATGTCTATACCATATTCTTAAATGCATCACTTTGTAGCTTATGCATTTCTAAACAAAATGGCAAACTTTTACTGCTGTAGCACAAGCCAATCTTGAGAAATATGTTTTTATAGTTTAGGACGTGATGTCAAAAACGACAAACAGACAAATTCAAGCTTAAAGATTTAAAATAAATATATCTTGTATCAGATCATTTTTGAAAAATATATTTCAGTGTTTATATGCTACATTTGACATCCTACTATATAATTAAAGTCTATTCTAGTATGCCAGGACTATACTTTTCACCCTATCAGCTTTTGGAAACAATTAGTTTGTGTTCTTTTCTTTGTTTTCAGTGTCAGTGTTAGAAAAAAATGCCTTATGATCTGCTTGCCTAAATTAGATTAAGCAGTGTTTTACTTATATTCCATGCAAACTCATTTATTTCAATGGTCTGTTGTTCATTGTCACAGTATTGATAAGAGGTTGACATTTTTCATCACCACATAGCTTAACTTATTGAAAATTCCACCAGGTACCTGATACTTAAGCATCTGTTTAGTTTTCATTTCTAAGTAATAGGGAACAAATAGTTATAAAAAACAAATGTTTATCGGAAAACTTATATAATTTCTTTTGTCACTAAAACAGGATGAGGAAAAAGATCCAGAAATGTTTAATATAATCGTAAAATACGTGTACTTATTGTGTGAAAAAGGCCGGGGGAGGAAGGGTGCAAGGAATCAATGAAAGCATTTATGGATTCACTAAATAAAATTGTCGGTATATCGCAGTTCTCCGTTTCATTATTATAATAAAAACTTTGTAAACCAAGTAATAGTGTTTTGTGTGTATGTTTGATGTTTGTGTATATTGCTACAGCCAGCTGGCTACAGCTAACTTGTTATAACATCATGCTTTTAAAAGTAGCCAAAAGAAGCTGGCTACATTTTAAAAGTAGCCCAAAGTAGCTGGCTACTTTTTGCAAAATTGTAGCTGTAGTGTAGCCGGCTACATTTTGAAAAAAAGTAGCTGTAGCCTAGCCGGCTACAAATTAAAAGTAGCTTGCCCATCCCTGTAAAGCGCCTACTAGACTAGTGTAATTTTATCACTTTGGAGAGTTTAACCACACAGGGTGTGTATCTGAGTTCCACCAAGTACTGTAGCGTCCGGCTCGTCTGAAACGATACATTTCTCAATTAATATAATGATTCTGTTAGACGAGCAGATACTCACACGGGTTACCCTAGGGGGCTGCTTTTCCCTATCCTGTGGTTAGTATATTAAAATGAGATTACTAATAATAACGCTATTATCAAACTTGTAGAGTATGCATATGACATGGCCCTGGTGGCCTGTCTCAAAGACGAACAGTCCCTATTATAGGATCTACCTGCGTGGGGAAACTGGAGGACTGGTTTGACCGCAACTTTCTGGAGCTGAATGTTAAGAAAACGGATGAGATGGCCTTTGGGAGGGCACACGATGGATGGCAGCACCCCTCTCTCCCCCCACCAACCCAAATCAAAGGATAGCAGACACAGATGGCTTCTAGTTTTGAGTAACGTGGTACAGGGATGGAAGGAAGGCTTTCCTTTAGTGATCACGTGAACCAAGTGTACAGACAGGACCAGCAAAGACTGTACCTTTTAAGAATTCTCTGCAGCTTCACAGTCAGGTCTGGGGTATTGAAGACTGCTTACAGGTTTCTTTTTGAGAGATTGCTGACATTTAACGTTCCCACCTGGTACGGTCACATCATCGTCAAAGACAAGACAAGGGTAGTCAGAGTCAAATACATCAGGCAGATATAATTTTTAATACTTGACATCTGATTATTTCTGATTTATACCTTTATTCAGTAAGAAAGATGACATATAACATCATTTCACAAAAAACACCCTCTCCATCCAAACTTTAAGCTGTTGCTCTCGTAAGGTGCTACAAAGTGCTACGTTTGCGATAACCTGTCTACTATACATACATGGGTCGTCAAGATGGCCGCTCCTCGTTGTGCGACGTCTGCAGCTCTCTCAACTCAAATTCGCATTTTTCTACATTTTTCATGGTTTTTCGTCTGCCCCTGTGTCAGGTAGTCGTTGAGTGATAGACTTTGGTGTCGAACTGTGTGTAGTGATGATAATACGCTCCAGGGCAAATGTTTCCAACGCGTTACAGTGCATCGCAGATGTGACTCACAATCTCGACTCGATTTGTCCTGATGCTCTAAGTTTATTTTCGGAGATTTTTGAATGAATGAGACATAAATAGTTTTGTGCATGCAATTATAAATTTTAATTTTAATCGAGCTGACACAGAATTGCCCTCTGGGACAAATAAAGTCTTATCTTACCTTATTGCTATAACAAGCAGCAGACTGAGCATCAAGCAGACGACGCGTGACGTAGCATTGACATGACGTCAGGCGTTCCTACAGCAAGCGAAAAAAAAGCCTTGACCTGTCCCTTTGCAAACCAGATAAAAATAGCCTGGAATATGACGTCAGACTACGTCTGCTGTCAGCCTGTCTATTGCCGGTGCGTCCTCATCACTGAAAGAAATACAAACTATCTGCTGAGAACCATCGAAGTAAGATGGAATAGGGTTAGAGTGAAAGAAACGGAGAAAGAGAGAGAGAGACTTTGCTTTGTGGTTTACTAGAGACAGACATTTTGAGGTCTATAATCTGTAAAAGTTATTTCCCTTCTCCAAATAAAACCCTACACCAAAAATACTTCCCGGCGGTGGCTCTGAATTATCTCTGAATAATCTGTTGATGTCAAAATTAAATTTCAATCAACACGGTACCAATTTTGTCTTGTATATATCTTTTGGAATAATTATCAACGTGTTAAGAAAGATATAAGTCGTTAACATAATTACAATCTCGTAGCTGACGTATATATATATATTATTCAAAGCTTGATTCATATAACACATAGTCTTCAGTATATAATTCACTACATTAAGTACATTGGAAGCTTCGACATCCGTTTACAGACGTCAACATAGATATTTGATAAAATTTGAATAAAACGAGGAAGTGAAAGCTAGAACTCTAGAACTACCAAGAAACACTTTTCCTGGTGTTTTATATATTTTTTCACTTTTTTGTTCTTCGTTTGTTCTTTTTTCTGCGCAATGAGCATTCTTCGAAATGGATACCTGCGCATTACAAATTGACATCATCATCATCATCATCATCATCATCATCATCATCATCATCAACTCGTTGAAATAAGGTTTAGGGCCTGTCACTAGGATACTTGTAGCCACGATAGCTTAGTTTGTAACATGGCAGGTGACTGGCAGCCAGCCAAAAAAAAAAAAACAAAAAACAAAAACGCATGGAGGTGGAGGGAGGACTTGATTGGTTTTATTTTTCCGTAATATCTGGTGTCTATCAGTAGTGAGGGATGTAGAGTGTAACTAAGACCATCAAAACATTGCAGGTAAACACACGCCTACCTGACTTTCAGCAGCGGTAAGGTGCTTAGCGAGTGGGACATGCGTTATCTGTTCCTTGTGTAACAAACGTTTGACATTTGTTTAATCATGGATTTAAATTAACATTAAGACTAATTGTATTTTGGAACTTTTTAATTAAAGGGCAACCTGTTGTTTCCATATTGCAAACGCCTTTAATGAGATCGGTCGTCGTATCACAGAGAATGTTATTATTGTGGTTTTTGAATAACACGTGTTTAAATATTGTGTTTACCTTAATGTTGTTTGTATTAATCACTGTGACTATGATATACACCGCCTAGAGAATTCACACTCCGTGATTAGTGAATGTTACTAAATGTATGTTATGGATGTAGACAAAAGTTTAACAGCTAAATGTCATTTCCCTAAGACCTTGTGAAAGAGATTCAGTACAGAACGACCTAGACAGATAAAGTGACCGCCGTTTGTTGATATTACTAGAAATGAATTCATTACAAACATATATGAGATTAAACACTATGAAAACTTTGTAGGAGACACATGTATACTTTAAAACAGGCATGTGTAAAAATGACTTGTTTTGAGAGCAAAATGTACACAAAAGCTGTTCTGACATAAATTGTAATACTTTTTTTTCCTAATAGCTACGTTATCATTAGTAATGATATATCTATATATACATACAGATTTCATCTAAAAATTTTCACATACAGAAAAAAAGAAATAATATGTGGCTGGTGTATTCTAACCTATTGCTTACTATTTATAAAACACATATGAACTGTGAAGTTCCTGTTCGTCATTCGTATCGATCATCAGTTACAAAAACACATTTTGTCTCCTGCATGATTGCTGTCGAAACTCTGAAAGTTGATAGTATAAGTCGTTGGTCAGATCAGTCTCACGACACAGCGGCAATAAAAGCCAATGAAAACACGAGTGAGAGAACACGTGGCGACACAGAAGACAGAGTGAAAACAGTTGGACGATCTGTATCGCAGAGTCTTTCAAAGATTTGAGATAACACAATGCCAAAATAACACATGCACCTAAATTTTATCGCAAAACTTGGACAGGAATTACAGTGTCCGTATTTATGTGGCGGTTGTCATCCGTTGTTTCTGATAATGCTTTTGTTTGTCTTCCTTATCAACAACAGGATTTACTCGAATTGTGGATGTTAAAAGAAACGATGCCTGCTGTATACGACTAATCCTATCATCAACATTCATTATCAGTCAAAGAGTATTTAAGCGGCTAACGATCCGTGGAGCCTGATAGAAAATATCACAACACTTTGCACACTGGTAAGTAACATAACTAAAAATTTAAATAGCAAAGCTTTCTAGCTCGTTTGTGTAAAATTTATAACAGAGTTGCTAGTTAGCGAATTCATCCCTATGACCTTATCAGAGTGATTCCTTTGACATTGCTATAGTTTTTTTTTTCAAAAAGAAAATGTTTGCGCTTTTATTTTCCCTGATCAAATTCTGTATAAAACCTGTGACATAGAACTAACTTGGTTCGATTACAGTCTTCGTGAGTCTATGTTTACTGATTGTGATCAGTCACGTTTTTCTTTCTTTTTAAAGATGTTTATAAAGGCTGTCACTGTCTCCTGTCTCTGTTTCTTAAAGTCAGAGACATAAGCCCGGGTTCTGTGTAAAGTGTCGAGCCCGTTTCTCTATCCAAGTTGTGTTGTCATTAAATTTTAATGCTAGTAGAACCTATTGTAGTTTTTGTACTTATTGCTATTACTATAGCAAAAAATGCCACGAGTATAAATGCAATTTGCATTTTACATGGTTACAGGTGTTTGACAGGTGAATACAAATGCTACGATTTCTTTTTCTCCTCCTGTGTTTGTCTCCTTGTCTGCTGACACAAACTACAGAGAGGTGAGATGTGTTAGCTCTTCTTCACTTCTCAAGCACGCGTTCTCGTATTCTTCTCTCCGGAGTCCACACTTTACATATATAAGGAAGGATATATAGTCACTATGAAAGATGTGGCAGCTTTTAATTTGTAGTAAACCTGATGTCATCGTTTTCAAAGATAAAAATTAAAGTGATGGATCCTATATAGGTCATGTTTTTAGGAAGGAGGTTGTTATGTAATTTACAAGCTTGTTCAACAAAAGTATGTTCAATGGCTTTGTATTTTGCTCCTGTTTATTTTTTTCTGATATATCCATCCGGTAGGACACATACAGTATTTGTCAAACTTTAAAAATAAATAAATAATGTTAGTTAGTAAAATAATTTGTTTTAAGTGGAAAGTCTGGACGCCATGGCAACTCTAGCAAGCCACACGACTGGTCGACCACAAGCTGTGTGACTGACGACGAGTGCGATGACACAAACGCTGTGTGCTACTTGAACAAGTGTCGATGTCGACCTGGATTGTTTTTCTCAGAGACTTATTATACTTGTTCTGCCAGTGAGTGGACAATTTGATTGTGTGATGTGGCCGACTACAAGAAAACAGTCTTTGTTTTTGG
Organism: Pomacea maculata; assembly: GCA_004794325.1. Taxonomy (NCBI): domain Eukaryota; kingdom Metazoa; phylum Mollusca; class Gastropoda; order Architaenioglossa; family Ampullariidae; genus Pomacea; species Pomacea maculata. The sequence continues at coordinate 75,105 of SRHC01000721.1, read as the reverse complement.
CTCAAAAATACTTTTGTGTGCTTTTTTGAAGCAAAAGCTTAACCAAGTAGTAACATCTAACCTTATTAAATAAAACAACATAAAGACATCTTGTAAGATTGCATAACAAAGAAGAAAGCATAGAAGAAAACAAATGGGCAAAGAGATAGAAAACAATATAAATATGTTCACTTGAATCTTAGTGTTGTTTTAAATACGCCAGACTGTACACCTATTCAATAAATTTAGAAATAGTGTGTAAATATTTGTTGATCACAGTTGTTTATATTAGCATGCAGCACAGCAGACTTGCACAACACCTTCATGGAGTATCCAAACAGCGGTATAAGGGGTCACAGTCTTGAGGTCAGGGATGGAGTCAGTTTGGAAGACTGCAAGAAACTGTGTCTGAGTAATCAACGTTGCCTCACCTTTGATTTCAGAGGTTCGTATGAAAATATCTTTCAATTTAAGATGCACTTCACACCTAATAAAAATCGAAGGATACTGATTGAAAAAGAATTGCTACATACCTAAATTTAGAATTTGCTTCATGTCTCTACTGCTCTCTCTCTCTTTTTCTATGTGTGTGTGTTTTTTTATTATTAAAACGCTTAAAAATATAGTCATGGGTACAAAATGGCATAAATATTAGTTATGTCGATACATTGTGCATTTGTATTTCATTTTTACAGGTGGAGTTGTAAATAATGACTGTTTTATTATCATTTAGCATTATTAGATTACAAAACATGTTCTAAAACGTCTTTGTTACAAAAGATATATTGAGTACATTGAATTAGGTACAAACAATTTATGTGATATTGCATGAAAATCAGAAATCGCGCACGTGCTAACACATTTGATAGCTGTTTATTTGCTTCAAGAGAATTATGTAGAGTTATACTTACTAGTGATGTGAAAGGATGTTAGAGATGGGGCAAAGGAAAGCTAGAAACAATCTTATCTAACATTTCTAACTGCTGACCTCACAAACACGATTTACATACAGACAAGGGCATTTGTATAACATTCCATTCATGTTCATTTCTTACCTCCCGTTTCAGTCGTAGGAGGGCTCTGTTTGCTGCATGACGTCACGGCGCGTGTATCGCCCTCAGAGTGGTATCCTAAGACGTTGAAAGGATGGACCCACTACCAGAGATCCTGCCGATCAAGTTTCTCCTCATCCCATGAGTGGCACAACTTACTGTGTAAGAACGACCAGGACTGTCCTGACACCTACAGTCAGTGTTTGACAGGCAGATGCTTGTGTTCCTTTGGTACATACTTCAACCAGTACGCAAGAGTGTGCCAGGGTGCAAGTAAGTCAAAAGACAATTAAAATTTATTACAATCGTCAGCAGTACTCAGATATCTCACGAATCAACATCTGGTCATAGGATTTTTAATTATTGTGTAGCAAAACAATGGAACTCTCTTCCTTTCAATATCTGCCAAGTACACATCACTGAATCCTTTAAACGTGCAGCGAAAACGGACCTCTTCCATAAACATCACTCCTCACAACCTTTCCCAGAATGCTAGTTTTTTATACCCTTTCTTGCTCACCTTATGTTATGATACTTTCAGTTTTTGTTATTTGGTTGCTCTTTGTGTCTTCTGGTGTTATATTCATCATTAGTAGTGCTGTTTATTCTTTCTTAGTTTATGTTATTTGTTTGTTTTCCTGTACGTTATATGTTATCCATTGTCTAATTCTTGTTCTTAAGCGCTAAGAGCATGCTCCTTAGGAGTGTGACAATGCACTTAGCACATTTTGGATTTATTATTATTAAAATATGTAGTCTTTAACTTGTCTGTATCTTAAATCAAAATGTTATACTAAGCTGTTTTAAAAAAGCCTGAAAACATTCATCACAATATTTATACAATATATCCAGGGATGGGCAAGCTACTTTTAATTTGTAGCCGGCTAGGCCACAGCTACTTTTTTTCAAAATGTAGCCGGCTACACTACAGCTACAATTTTGCAAAAAGTAGCCAGCTACTTTGGGCTACTTTTAAAATGTAGCCAGCTTCTTTTGGCTACTTTTAAAAGCGTGATGTTATAACAAGTTAGCTGTAGCCAGCTGGCTGTAGCAACATACACAAACATCAAACATACACACAAAACACTATTACTTGCTTTACAAAGTTTTTATTATAATAATGAAACGGAGAACTGCGATATACCGACAATTTTATTTAGTGAATCCATAAATGCTTTCATTCATTCCTTGCCCCCTTCCTCCCCCGGCCTTCTTCACACAATAAGTACATGTATTTTACGATTATATTAAACATTTCTGGATATTTTTCCTCATCCTGTTTTAGTGACAAAAGAAATTATATAAGTTTTCCGATAAACATTTGTTTTCTATAACTATTTGTTCCCTATTACTTAGAAATGAAAACTAAACAGATGCTTAAGTATCAGGTACCTGGTGGAATTTTCAATAAGTTAGGTTATGTGGTGATGAAAAATGTCAACCTCTTATCAATACTGTGACAATGAACAACAGACCATTGAAATAAATGAGTTTGCATGGAATTTAAGTAAAACACTGCTTAATCTAATTTAGGCAAGCAGATCATAAGGCATTTTTTTTCTAACACTGATACTGAAAACAAAGAAAGGAACACAAACTGTTTCCAAAAGCTGATAGGGTGAAAAGTATAGTCCTGGCATATTAGAATAGACTTTAATTATATAGTAGGATGTCAAATGTAGCATATAAACACTGAAATATAGTTTTCAAAAATGATCTGATACAAGATATATTTATTTTAAATCTTTAAGCTTGAATTTCTCTGTTTGTCGTTTTTGACATCCAGTCCTAAACTATAAAAACATATTTCTCAAGATTGGCTTGTGCTACAGCAGTACAATTTTGCAATTTTTTTTTATAAATGCATAAGCTACAAAGTGATGCATTTGAGAATATGGTATAAACATTACTTTTGATAAAATGAACATTTTTCTAAATATTTTCTAAATATTTAATTGCCACATTCACACTGAGTCGGGGGTACCATGTCTGATTTTTTATATCTCCACCACTGTCAGCCCTGCTATTTATTCTCCCTCCCCTCGAACAGTCTAGCACAGACATTCTATTTCGTCGCAATAAAGACATTTTTGAACATCGCTACATTGTTGAACATCATTTCCTCCCTCGCACAAAGACAAGACATTTTTACTTTGAACATTGCTACATTGTTGAACATCATTTCCGCCCTCGCACAAAGACATTCTATCTTTTACATTGCTGCCGTGCTGAACATTCTGGAATATAGATGCAAATCTACAACCCAAAGACATTATACTTTGTACACTACTAGAGTGCTACAGTCGTGAAAGTAGCCAACATGTAGCCAAGCTACAGCTACTTTCTAAAATGTAGCTACGGCTACAAGCTACTTTTTTTTTAATTTGTAGCCGGCTAAGCTACAAGCTACAAAATTTGTAGCCGGCTACAGTAGCTGTAGCTAGGCTACAGCTACTCCCCATCCCTGAATATATCTGAATTGAAATTTGAATCATTTAGTGTTTACTCATGTCCACGAGCTAACTTTTTATATTTTCTAATGATCATAAGATAATTAACATAAGCAGCAGTGGTTTAATGGATAATGAGCTCTAGTATTACCGTCATCTATATTTTTTAGTCATCATCTTTACACACAGTCAATAAAAAAGGACAGATGTCCCTTGTCTTTACTACATTTTCTGGCCTGTGTCTTAAATATTTATCAAAATTGATCAGAAATAAGTTTGTGCTATTACTAGTTGTCACGACCGCCTGTCGTGCGCAGACTTCCGCATTCTTTCCAATAACAAAACACGAGATCACTTCAGGTTGGGACGTCCAAGTAGTTATTATACACGAAAACTTCAACAATACATAGCAGTACGTGAAACCTCCAAATAAAGCAGTTTAAACCATACGCTTCTCCTCTTACACAACGATATCAGTGACAATAGCACACACCAAATGTGATTAAACGCAGATACTATGTCCACACGCACAAACTGCAAACTTAAATCCACAGTTGCTATGACAACCTGTCAATTTCAAGGCATTCACAATGACAAGTCTCGTCGAGCACTTTTCTAAGCCACAAGAAGTTGCTGAAGATAGGCCTTCACTCCCGGCGCTCCTGTCGTCGTAACGACCTCTCTAGCTGTTTGGGATCAGGGGGGTTAGTGTCAGGGTTAGGGTTAGGGTTAGGGTTAGGGTTAGGGTTAGGGTTAGGGTTAGGGTTAGGTTTTATCTACCTGGCCACCATCCTTCCAGTTGCTGGTGTCGTCGTCGTCGTCTCGAGCTGCGCCTCACTCCCCGCTTACTGCAGTAGAGTTCGCTTCTCCGCAGACAATCACAGAGTTTCTTCGAGACTGTGCAGCGTCTCCGGCCCCACTCGTTTCTTGAGTCTCCCCTCAGTAGTACACGATACACCTCTCTCCAGCTAGCAACTTTCAAACAGCTTCTTCACTTTTACACACCGTCTGTGTTAATTCCCCCACCCCCCACTCTCTGGGAAGTCCGAGGGGATGGGTCGTCCTTCTTCCACTGCTGGAAGAATTATTTACATACAGTAGATGGAATACACGTTAATGGGTCAGAGAGTGTGTCTTCGATATAAGAAAAGGACTAATGCCTAACTGGAATCGATAGGTAATTAACTTCACAGGTATACCGAGAGGTGTTGTAGGTAAATCGTACCCAGTCTCTCTGTTCAGCAGATGAAGGACTCGGTGGTGAAATTTATACCCAATCCTTCAGATTGCAACATGGTAAGGATTGGTTAAAATGGTTTAGTTTTTTTCTTAAGTGTTGCACGATGAACCACTTTAGTTTTCATAATCATTACAGTACTAATAGTTGCTCATATGTTTGTTTCTGTCATTTAGGTTATTTTGTTTCGCACCTTTCTACAAATTTATTACAAGAGAAATATTTTTTAGGCGTTCAACAAGATTCATGCCGAAAGTGGCAGGAGAAAGGAAGAAAGACTGGTGTTAACAAGATTTGGATGGGATACAACTTGCCAATACTGACAGCGTGGTGCGACATGGACACTAACGGCGGTGGTTGGCTGGTACATGTGTTTGTGTTTGTCAGTGTGTATGACTCAGATAGCGACTCTCTTGGACACTGCACACGGCTCACAAGAGTGTGACCCTACCAATACCCAGGGTCACAGACTGACAGTTCGTAGCATCACAAAATTTGTTCTTTCTTGTATTATAACACTACTGACACAAAGTACGAGATGATGAATTTTCATGTATAGTTTTCCAATGTGTCTGTCTGTGGGTGGTACAGTTCGGAATGTGAGGTTGACATTAGACAAGTCTTCGGTTAGCATCCTGGCGTGGGTGTGTCGTTTGTTTGCAAATTTCTCACATTTTTCATTTATGAACTAGAACTAGAACACTACGTTTAACAGAGATTTTGAAACATGTTTTTTCCGGCGTTTATTTTGTAACCGTTTGGTTTACTGTGTATCCTAATGTTTAACGACAACCACTTAATGTTACGTAATTTTACACTTACTTTATTAGAATAAACGAATTGTATATGTTCACATGAATGTCACCTATATGACAGTTTCACATACTTTATCATTACCAGGGGATGTTGCCTTAAAAATAATTATGATTACAGCTGAGAAGACTCCTTAAATGTTTATGTTATCAATCATTCTTCATGATTAGTGTCCGATCCTATACCTGCGTTTTAGTATCCGTGGTAACGACTGATGGACTTGTGTGTGATGGTCAGGTTTTCCAAAGACGTCGCGACGGTTCAGTTGACTTCTACAGGAACTGGACAGACTATGAAAACGGCTTCGGTGACGTCAGTGGGGAGTTCTGGCTGGGTAAGGATGCTTCTCTCGCATTCTCTTGCATGATATTATTTACTATTGCATATTTATCACCTCCTCATTTAGTATTAAATGTAAAAAATAGGTGCATTGTTTTTTAACAATATCTGATCTCCTACTTTCTCTAAAGAAACATCTTGCTTTATCAAAAGTTCTTTTTCCTTCATAAATCGTCATCCAGACATATTATATGTTTGCTCAGGCATATGCTTTTGTATAGTTTCTGATGTTTATGTATAGACTGTCGGTCTGTTTGTTGTCGTTCGCACCCAGTCCCTGGAGCACTTGTCTACATGGGAAACATGGTGTAAAATAATTTTTTGTAGTAGCAAAAGTAGTAGAAGTAGTGGAAGTAGTAGTAGTAGTGAAAGTGGTAGTAGTATACAGACTTTCATAAGAAGTAAATAAAGTGATACACTAAGAGATCTTATTAGCTGTTCGTAAATTCTTGTGACAAAAGCCAGGGCTGGCTGCCTGCCGTAATATAGCCTCAGTTGCTGACACGGCGTAAAACATCAAATCCCCCCCCCCTTTGTGACAAAAGCCTAAGAATTATCTCAAAAGTTTAAAATTAGCCAGATGAAGGTACTGACCTACAAGACTACTGTGGTTCACGAGATCTCTTAAGCAAGATAAAGACAAATATTTCACTGTCAGGGTTATCCGTTAACTTAACATAATTGCGATGTCTTACCTCAGGCTTGTCCAGCTTGCACAGACTGACCAAAGACAAACCTGTCCGACTGCGTGTTGACCTTAGAGAGGTGAATGGCGAGAGTCACTATGCTGAGTATTCATCGTTCAGTGTGGGTGGTCCTGAGACAAACTACAGACTGACTGTGTCCGGCTACTCGGGTAACGCAGGTACGTGACCACTGAACAATAAGATAAAGAGGTAGATTAGCTGGCAGGCTGTCATGGTGGATGAGGTATGAGGGATCACTATATACGTGTGTGTAGGTGGGCGTGAAAGTGCGTAGATGTGCCCGTGGGTGAAACCGTCTCCTACCAAACGCTTTTCGTTTTATGTAGCAAAGCAAGTGAGAGGATCCATTAGAAACAGACAAGTATTTCCATGAGATATTTTTTGTTTGAGTTTTCTGACATATTTTTTCAGTATTTTATTGGCTTCAATTTTGGTCGTGACTAGATTTGTAGTAGTGTGTAAAGCTATGGTATCCCCAAATAATATGGCTATAAGCTCAGGTGTCAAGTTGTGTGTGAAATTAAAATAATCTACAAATATTGTTCTTTTCAGTTTCACAGTATTTAGCGTAAATGAGACTTAAGAGACTGCACAGTTTCTCATGTCGGGTACCTTCTGTCCTACAACCATTATTTTGGCAAGAGCGACTGTGACATCAACAATACAAATATTGACTATTTATATCCCCTTCTATAGCATACTCTAAGTAAGAGATTCGTGTGTGGACTTATTTTTCAATGAAATTTTTTACTATCACTGAGTGTTTGTTACAATTTGCAATAAATTTTAGGTCCATCAATGTTAACGTTAAAAGTGACACCTTCAACGACATACTTTTGTAAAATACATATCTTCTAATGGTCAATATAGAGAGTTTTCTCAAATAAACAAAACTATATACAATTTGTCAATACTTGGTAAAATGATCTTTTCTACGCAATTCGCTATCTTAGATATGGCTGTTTTCGTCTGATGACTAACAAAATATATAACTTGTTCATAAGAGGGATCCCTAAATGAATACAAGCATGATGCTTACATTAACTATAAAAAGGATGCAGACAAATCGACGGACAATAAGGTTGTCAGTATCCTAATGCAACTCCGGTTGGGACTTCATGAGTATCAGCTAACCTACATTAGAAAAGGCCATGTCACACTTAGAGTAAAGCATCCTTGTAGTGGAACAAAACAAAACAAATATCAGACGGATGCAAGTTTTTGTTCTATGTAAGCTTTATTTACCAGTATCTTAAAAACTAAATCGCCAAATCAAACAAGTCTGAGTAGGGTTTTCCGTGATCTAAAAATGAGAAATTTAACTTAAACTTCTGTTTTAAAAACAGAACCAAATTCTATTTAAAGATTTTAATGGTTGTGTTAACATACCTGTAACATGCGGTACTCGGTAATAAGAGAAGTTACCTGAGTGAGGTAGTTATGATGTGTACACTGTATTTTTGTTGGAGGGCTGTCTTGGTGTGACTATAAGGGCAATGGTGTATTGTTATTATTATCTGTAGGGTTGTCTTAAGATGGACTAGAATTGTTTTCTGCTTTATTATTATATGTAGTGCGTGGCTTCGTCATAATAAGCAACACAGACATAGCTAATAAGAATTAATAGCCACATCTTCTACACCGATAATAAGTGTGTTGTAGAGCTTCGTAATGCCAATGCAACCCTATTAAAGCTTTAGTGTGTATGTGTGTGCGTGTGTTTGAACATATACGTGTGTGTCTGTTTACAGTTGACGCCATGGAGAATCACAACACCCAGAGTTTTACAACCTATGACCGAGACAACGACAAACGCTCTGACAACTGTGCCGCTGTGTATCACGGCGCCTGGTGGTACAACAACTGTTACTACTCTAACCTCAACGGTCAGTACAAGGCTGACGGGACCGTGGATACTGGCGGCGTCAACTGGTATCACGCCCATAACGACTGGAGGAGCTTCACGTTCAGCGAGATGAAACTCAAACCAGCCTAACATCGCCTTGTCTCCTGTACTCTCACTGTTGACACTACTAGTCAACTATACACCGCAGTTTCATTGTAGTTTGATCGGTTACTTTGATGATGATAACCATGATACTAATTGTTGCCTAACATTGAAATAAAATTGCACAATTGCTCTTCATACACTTGACTTTCTATGAATACGTAAATGTGTTTAAAATTTAACCAAGAATGATAATATTTGGATTTAAAATATTAATTCTCAGTTAAATTACTAACTCCTCAGATATTAAAAAAAATTATCTGGATATTTAACAACGTGTTAAGATGCAACAATAAACACGTACGTTTTCAAATAATACAGAACAATGATTGCGTTTATAAAACATTGTTTATTGTTTTCATTACATATGGCAGTTATCCATTTTCCGAATTAACAAAAGTTTCAGTAGACTTTCGTTACTTTTATGTATTGAAGCTTTACTGCGTCTATCTGTTAGACGTATTGAAATAAAAAACAATATCAAATACCAGTATCCTAGAGAAATAATCGACCTTTCAGATTTTCGAAAACTCGCAAAATAAAGAAAAAAACAAAACGCACCCCCCCTTTTTTCTTATGTATCATAGTCTCGTTGTCGCAAGTTAATAATCTGTGTGTGTGTGTGTGTGTGTGAAAGACATGGTTAACACTTCAAGTAATAAGAAGTAGGAAAGATAAGAGATACAAAGAGAATTTATACTATTGCCTCCAAAAAAGCCATTAAGCCACAGCAGACGACGTGTAGAGATGTAATCAGACACAAGCAGGTGACACACTGTTTGTTTACTTGGCTGTCACACCTACACACTGGCGGGATGACTAGGCAGCAACAATGTCAACACCTGGAACACGATTTATGACCAGTTGTCCTAGATACCAAGTGATGCATGGGCTGTCATATGTTCGATAAAGTCTGTATTCTGTCACCTACTTTCCTTTCATTATCAAGCTCTTATATTTTAACTACTTGCATAACTGGGAGAAATAAACCTCTTAAATTTCAGTCAAGGGATGTGAGTTTACAAAATTATTTATTACACCTGCCTTCCGTTTGTCTCCCAAAAAAGAACGATTTTAGTGACATTGATGACAAACTATGTGCCTCAGACCATAGAGCCTAAAATTTTCTTCCATGCAATCAAAAATATAGGAAGAAAAGAAAAGAAACAAAGGAAGCAAGCAAGAAAGACTGTTGTGATGTAAGTCCATTAAAATTGTTAATCCTACCCTCACCAGTAGACACGATAATGTAAACAAACTTTGCGACCCTAGTTGTATACGAGACTAGTGTCGGTTATTCATAGAACTTCTTTTTGTCTATGTGTCTGTGTTTCTTCAGTCGATGTATCCCTGTGCGAGTTTTTAAAAGCGTTTATTTGTGCGGAAGTTTGAGTGCCTGACTTTTACTGAAACTAAATAAAAAATATAAACAGGCCATCAAAAGTCAATTTCTGACATCAGTGATAATAGGTCCTTGTCACTGACAGTGTAGCACCTGAGGTAAAGGTAAAGAAATATCAATACAAAAGGACGGTCATTTCATAATTATCATATATTAGCTAACAATATCATAACTCTTTTGCCCCACATGATTTATTAACAAGTTGTAAACAGCTAGTCTAAAACATTTTGGTTAAGAGAGAAAATAACGTTGAAGCTCACTCACTCATATTGTTAAAGTAATATATATGTAATTGCCTGCACCTTGTTACTGAGGAGAACAAAGAAGTAAGACAGATTAGAGTGAAAACGACGGAGAAAGAAAAAAAGAGAGACTGTCCTGTGTGGTTTACTAGAGACAGACATTTCAAGGTCTATAATCTGTAAAAGTTATTTCCCTTCTCCAAATAAAATCCTACACAGAAAATACTTCCTGACGGTGGCTCTGAATAAAGCCTCAATAATCAGTTTATTTGAAAATGTAATTTCAAACAACACGATGCCAATTATTTCTTGTATATACCTCTTGCAATGAACATCAACTTCTTAAGAAATACATAAATCGTTAACATAAATGAAACCTCGTTGTATACTTATTTTCAGTTTAATCCAGGCTTGTTTCATATAATTATTATAGTCTTCAGGATATAATATACTACATTAAGTACATAATAGCTTTGAAAACTCTTTACAGACATCAACATAGATATTTAACAAAGTTTTCATAAATCGAGGAAGTGAAAACTAGAACTTGTTGAAATAAGGTTTAGGGCCAGTCACTAGGATACTTGTAGCCGCGATAGCTTAGTTTGTAACATGGCAGGTGACTGGCAGCCAGCCAAAAAACAGGGAGGTGGATGGAGGACGTGATCGGTTTTATTTTTCCGGAATATCTGGTGTCTATCAATAGTAAGGGATGTAGAGTGGAATTAAGGCCATCACAACATTGCAGGTGAATGCACGCTTGCCTGACTCAGCGGTAAGGTGCTTAGCGAGGGGGACACTCTGACTATTATTTGGAAAGTCTAAAGAATTCATTCTTCGTGATTAATGAATGTTACTAAATGTGTTTAATGAACGAAGACATGACAGAAAAAAGAAACAATATGTGGCTAGTGAATTTTTAGCTATTGCCCATTTTTTGTAAAACGCATAAAACTGTGATGTTGAGGTCCAAAGTGACAAGTTCTCTTTGTTACAAGAGGATTCGTCACTCGTATCGTTTTTCAGTTACAAAAACACATTTTGTCTGCTGAAAGATTGCTGTCAAAACTCTGAAAGTTGATAGTATAAGTCATTAATCAGATCCGTCTCACGATACAGCGGCAATAAAACCCAATGACAACAGGAGTGAGAGAACACGTGATGACACAGGAGACGAAGTGAAAACAGTTGGACGCTCCGTATCGCATAGTCTTTCAAAGATTTGAGAAAAAGCAAAGCCAAAATAACACATCCGCTTAAATTTTATCGGAAAACTGGGATTGAAAGGAATTACAGACAGTGTCCGTATTTGTGTCAGCCCTTGTGTTCTAAGTCGGCAAAAGTTTGTTAAAAGTGCAACAAAGCAATATTGAAAGTAATTACCTTGTTCAGTTCAAAATTCTCAGTAAATTCTAATTTTTATGCTGCTCTGCCAGAAGTCAGGTCGTCTACTGGCTCGCCGAGACTGACCACGGAGAACTTTGCAAGAAGCCAATACCTAGTCTCGGTAGACAGACATCAGTCGACTTATCTACATCCGTGCCCTGTGCGTAAATGAATAAATACATAAGGGAGATAACTACTACTGTGCCTTGTTTTGCCAACACTTGACAACTTTTATCTTCCCTGTTTTGTGTGCCTATATCGCTAATTTTCTCTGTCTTTTTCTATGTGAGTAGACACTTTACAGGAACGGCTTGATAACTATTGTCAGAACGAAAAATGAATTAAAACATTCATTGCTTATTGATTAAATTGGAAAGATCAAGATGGCCGTTCCTCGTTGTGCGACGTCTGCAGCTCTCTCAACTCGAATTCGCATTTTCTTCATTTTTCATCGTTTTTCGTCTGCCCCTGTGTCGGGTAGTCGTTGAGTGCTAGACTTGGGTGTCGAACTGTGTGTAGTGATGATGATCCTACGCTCCAGGGCAAATGTTTGCAACGCGATACAGTGCATCGCAGATGTGACTCACAATCTCGACTCGATTTGTCCTGATGCTCTAAGTTTATTTTAGGAGATTTTTGAATGAATGAGACACGAATAGTTTTGTACGTGCAATTATGAATTTAAATTTTAATCGAGCTGCAACAGAATTACCCTCTGGGACAAATAAAGTCTTATCTTACCTTATTGCTATAACAAGCAGCAGACTCAGCATCAAGCAGACGACGTGTGACGTAGCATGGACATGACGTCAGGCGTTTCTACAGCCAGCGAAAAAAAGGCCTTGACCTTTCCATTTCCAAACCAGATAAAAATAGCCTGGAATATGACGTCAGACGTCGTCTGCTGTCAGCCTTTCTATTACCGGTGCGTCCCCATCACTGAAGGAAATACAAACTATCTGCTGAGAACCATCGAAGTAAGATGGATTAGGGTTAGAGTGAGAGAAACGGAGAAAGAGAGAGAGAGACTTTACTTTGTGGTTTACTAGAGACAGACATTTTAAGGTCTATAATCTGTAAAAGTTATTTCCCTTCTCCAAATAAAACCCTACACCAAAAATACTTCTTGACGGTGGCTCTGAATTACCTGTGAATAATCTGTTGATGTCAAAATTAAATTTCAAGCAACATGGTGCCAATTTTGTCTTGTATATATCTTTTGGAATAAGCATCAACGTGTTAATAAAAATATAAGTCGTGAACATAATTACAATCTCGTAGCTGACGTTGTATATATATATATTCTTCAAAGCTTGATTCATATAACACACAGTCTTCAGTATATAATTCACTACATTAAGTACATTGGAAGCTTTGACATTTGTTTACAGACGTCAACATGGATATTTGATAAAAATTTCATAAAACTAGGAAGTGAAAACTAGAAACTTGTTGAAATAAGGTTTAGGGCCAGTCACTAGGCTACTTGTAGCCGCGATAGCTTAGTTTGTAACATGGCAGGTGACTGGCAGTCAGCCAAAAAAAAAAAATCAAACAAACAAAAAACAGGTAAACACACGCCTACCTGACTCGTTCAGCAGCGGTAAGGTGCTTAGCGAGTGGGACATGGCCTATCTGTTCCTTGTGTAAGAAATGTTTTACCACTGCTGAATCACGGATTTAAATTAACATTCAGACTTTTTGTATTTGGGAATTTTTATTAAAAGGGCAACCTGTGGTTTTCATATTGCAAACGCCTTTAATGGGATTGGTCATCGTATCACATTTTATTATTGTGGTTTTAGAATAACACGTGTTTAAATATTGTGTTTACCTTAATGTTGTTTGTATTACTCACTGTGACTATGATATACACCGCCTAGAGAATTCACACTCCGTGATTAGTGAATGTTACTAAATGTATGTTATGAATGTAGACAAAAGTTTAACAGCTAAATGTCATTTCCCTAAGACCTTTGTGAAAGAGATTCAGTACAGAACGACCCAGAGAGATAAAATGACTGCCATTTGTTGACATTAATAGAAATGAATTCATTACAAACATATATGAGATTAAACACTATGAAAACTTTGTAGGAGACACATGTATACAGGCATGTGTAAAAATGACTTATTTTGAGAGCAAAATGTACACAAAAGCTGTTGTGACATAAATTGTGATACCTTTTCTTTTCCCAATAGCTACGCTATCATTAGTAATGATATATCTGTAAAAACAAACAGATTTCATCTAAAATTTTTCACATACAGAAAAAAGAAATAATATGTGGCAGGTGTATTCTAACCTATTGCTTACTATTTATAAAACACATGAACTGTGAAGTCCCTGTTGCAAGTGACAAGTTATTTACTTACATGAGGATTCGTCACTCGTATCGTTCATCAGTTACAAAAACATATTTTGTCTCCTGTATGACTGCTGTCGAAACTCTGAAAAATGATAGTATAAGTCGTTGGTAAGATCAGTCTCACGACACAGCGGCAATAAAAGCCAATGAAAACACGAGTGAGAGAACACGTGACGACACAGAAGACGGAGTGAAAACAGTTGGACGATCCGTATCGCAGAGTCTTTCAAAGATTTGAGATAAGGCAATGCCAAAATAACACATGCACCTAAATGTTATCGCAAAGCCTGGATTAACAGGAATTACAGAGAGTGTCCGTATTTATGTGGCGGTTGTCATCCGTTGTTTCTGATAATGCTTTTGTTTGTCCTCCTTGTCAACAACAGGATTTACTCGAATGATGGATGCTAAAAGAAACGATGTCTGCTGTATACGACTAATCCTATCATCAACATTCATTATCAGTCAAAAAGTATTTAAGCGGCTAACGATCCGTGGAGCGTGATAGAAAATATCACAACACTTTGCACACTGGTAAGTAACATAACTAAAAATTTAAATAGCAAAGCATTCTAGCTCGTTTGTGTAAAATTTATTACAGAGTTGATAGTTAGCGAATTCATCCCTATGACCTTTGACATTGCTATAGTTTTTTTTTCAAAAAGAAAATGTTCGCGCTTTTATTTTCCCTGATCAAATTCACTTAATTCTGTATAAAACCTGTGACATAGAACTAATTTGGTTTGATTACAGTCTTCGTGAGTCTATGTTTACTGATTGTGATCAGTCACGTTTTTCTTTCCTTTTAAAGATGTTTATAAAGGCTGTCACTGTCTCCTGTCTCTGTTTCTGAAAGTCAGAGACATAAGCCCGGGTTCTGTGTAAAGTCTCGAACCCGTTTCTCTATACAAGTTGTGTTGTCATTAAATTTTAATGCTAGTAGAACCTATTGTAGTTTTTGCACTTATTCCTATTACTATAGCAAAAAATGCCACGAGTATAAATGCAATTTGCATTTTACATGGTTACAGGTGTTTGACAGGTGAATACAAATGCTACGATTTCTTTTTCTCCTCCTGTGTTTGTCTCCTTGTCTGCTGACACAAACTACAGAGAGGTAAGATGTGTTAGCTCTTCTTCACTTCTCAAGCTAGTATTCTCGTGTTCTTCTCTCCGGATCGAAAATCAGAGTCCACACTTTACATCAATAAGGAAGGATATATAGTCACTATGAAAGATGTGGCACCTTTTAATTTGTAGTAAACCTGATGACATCGTTTTCAAAGATAAAAATTAAAGTGATGAATCCTATATAGGTCATGTTTTTAGGAGGGAGGTTGTTATGTAATTTACAAGCTTGTTCAACAAAAGCATGTTCAATGGCTTTGTATTTTGCTCCTGTTTATTTTTCTCTGATATATCCATCCGGTAGGACACATACAGTCTTTGTCAAACTTTAAAAATGAATAAATAATGCTAGTTAATAAAATAATTTGTTTTAAGTGGAAAGTCTGGACGCAATGGCAACTCTAGCAAGCCACACGACTGGTCTATGGCAAGCTGTGTGACTGACGACGAGTGCGATGACACAAACGCTGTGTGCTACTTGAACAAGTGTCGGTGTCGACCAGGACTGTTTTTCTCATCGACTTATTATACTTGTTCTGCCAGTGAGTGGACAATTTGATTGTGTGATGTGGCCGACTACAAGAAAACAATCTTTGTTTTTGGCTCAAAAATACTTTTGTATGCTTATTTGAAGCAAAAGCTTAACCAAGTAGTAACATTTAACCATATTAAATAAAACAATATAAAGACCTCTTGTAAGATTGCATAACAAAGAAGAAAGCATAGAAGAAAACAAATGGGCAAAGAGATAGAAAACAATATAAATATGTTCACTTGAATCTTAGTGTTGTTTTAAATACGCCAGACTGTAGACCTATTCAATAAGTTTAGAAATAGTGTGTAAAAATTTGTTGATCACAGTTGTTTATATTAGCATGCAGCACAGCAGACTTGCACGACACCTTCATGGAGTATCCAGACAGCGGTATAAGGGGTCACAGTCTTGAAGTCAAGGATGGACTCAGTTTGGAAGACTGCAAGAAACTGTGTCTGAGTACTAAACGTTGCATCACCTTTGATTTCAGAGGTTTGTATGAAAATATCTTTCAATTTAAGATGCACTTCACACCTAATAAAAATCGAAGGATACTGATTGAAAAAGAATTGCTACATACCTAAATTTAGAATTTGCTTCGTGTCTCTACTGCTATCTCTCTCTCTCTCTTTCTATATGTGTGTGGTTTTTTTTTTATTAAAGCGCTTAAAAATATAGTCATGGGTACAAAATGGCATAAATATTAGTTATGTCGATACATTTTGCATTTGTATTTCATTTTTACAGGTGGAGTAGGAAAAAATGACTGTTTTATTATCATTTAGCATTATTAGATTACAAAACATGTTCTAAAACGTCTTTGTTACAAAAGATAAATTGAGTACATTGAATTAGGTACAAACAATTTATGTGATATTGCATGGAAAATCAGAAATCGCGCACGTGCTAACACATTTGATAGCTGTTTATTTGTTTCAAGAGAATTATGTAGAGTCATACTTACTAGTGATGTGAAAGGATGTTAGAGATGGGGCAAAGAAAAGCTAGAAACAATCTTATCTAACATTTCTAACTGCTGACCTCACAAACACGATTTACATACAGACAAGGGCATTTGTATGACATTCCATTCATGTTCATTTCTTACCTCCCGTTTCAGTCGTAGGAGGGCTCTGTTTGCTGCATGACGTCACGGCGCGTGTATCGCCCTCAGGGTGGTATCCTAAGACGTTGAAAGGATGGACCCACTACCAGAGATCCTGCCGATCAAATTTCTCCTCATCCCATGAGTGGTACAACTTACTGTGTAACAACGACCAGGACTGTCCTGACATCTACAGTCATTGTTTGACAGGCAGATGTCTATGTTCCTTTGGTACATACTTCAGCGAGAACAAAGTTGCGTGCGAGAGTATATGTAAGTCAAAAGACAATTAAAATTTATTACAATCGTCAGCAGTACTCAGATATTTCACGAATCAACATCTGGTCATAGGATGTTTAATTATTGTGTAGCAAAACAATGGAACTCTCTTCCTTTCAATATCTGCCAAGTACACACCACTTAATCCTTTAAACGTGCAGCGAAAACAGACCTCTTCCATAAACATCACTCCTCACAACCTTTACCAGAATGCTAGTTTTTTCATACCCTTTCTTGCTCATCTTATGTTATGATACTTTCAGTTTTTGTTATTTGGTTGCTCTTTGTGTCTTCTGGTGTTATATTCATCATTAGTAGTGCTGTTTATTCTTTCTTAGTTTATGTTATTTGTTTGTTTTCCTGTACGTTATATGTTATCCATTGTCTAATTCTTGTTCTTAAGCGCTAACAGCATGCTCCTTTGGAGTGTGACAATGCACTTAGCACATTTTGGATTTATTATTATTAAAATGTGTAGTCTTTAACTTGTCTGTATCTGAAATCAAAATGTTATACTAAGCTGTTTTATAAAAGCCAGAAAACATTCATCACAATATTTATACAATATATCTGAATTGAAATTTGAATCATTTAGTGTTTATTCATGTCCACGAGCTAACTATTTTTATTTTTTCTAATGATCATAAGAGGGTAATTAGCATCAGCAGCATTGGTTTAATGGATAATGAGCTAGTGCCTCTTGGCTTCACTACCGAAACTCAAGTTAAAATTCGTTATCAGCTGGAATTTTATTACTTAAAAACAAACCGAACTCACTGTTAGATGATAAGAACAAATATGTCAATGACTTGTAGACATAGGTGGAGTCCTTTAAACGTGAAGCAAAGTTTCATATGCACGACACATAACAGTTAGAATAATGTCGGCTCCGATTTTTCTTACCAAGTCATTAACGTCTAATTAATGATAGCAGGATTGGGAGAACCAAACAGAGGAAGTTTGGTTGAGCTCTAGTATTAATGTCATTAATATTTAGTCATCACCTTTACACACAGTCAATAAAAAAGGACAGATGTCACTTGTCTTTACTACATTTTCTGCCCTTTTCAAAGTCGATCAGAAATAAGTTTGCGCTATTACTAGTAATTAGTGTGATAGAGGGAATACACGTTAGTGGGTCAGAGAGTGTGTCTTCGATATAAGAAAAGGACTAATGACAAATACCTAAATGGAATCAATAGGTAATTAACTGCACAGGTATACCGAGAGGTGGTGTAGGTAAATCGTACCCAGTCTCTCTGTACAACATCTGAAGGACTTAAAATGTATACCCAATCCTTCCGATTGCAACATTGCAAGGAGTGGTTAAAATGGTTTAGTTTTTTTTTCTTAAGTGCTGCAAGATGAACCACTTTTATAATCATTACAGTACTAATAGTTATTCATATGTTTGTTTCTGTCATTTAGGTTATTTTGTTTCGCGCCTTATACAAATTTATTACAAGAGAAATATTTATTATTAGTTCGGGAAGATTCATGCCAAAAGTGGCAGGAGAAAGGAAGAAAGACTGGTGTTAACCACATTTGGATTGGAGACAACTTGCCAAGACTGACAGTGTGGTGCGACATGGACACTAACGGCGGTGGTTGGCTGGTACATGTCTTCGTGTTTGTCAGTGTGTGAAAGGTGTTCGTGTTTGTCAGTGTGTATGACTCAGATAGAGACACTCTTGGACACTGCACACGGCTCACAAGAGTGTGACCCTACTAATACCCAGGGTCACAGACTGACAGTTTGTAGCATCACAAAATTTGTTCTTCCTTGTATTATAACACTCCTGACACAAAGTACGAGATGATGAATTTTCATGTATAGTTTTCCAATGTGTCTCTCTGGGTGGTACAGTTCGGAATGTGAGGTTGACATTAGACAAGTCTTCGGTTAGCATCCTGGCGTGGGTGTGTCGTTTGTTTGCAAATTTCTCACATTTTTCATTTATGAAATTTTTCTCACATTTTTCATTTATGGTATCACTTATTTTAGTACTAGAACATTACGTTTAACAGAGATTTTGAAAAATGTTATTTCCGGCGTTTATTTTGTAACTGTTTGGTTTACTGTGTATCCTAATGCTTAACCACAACCACGTTTGGTTTACTGTGTATCCTAATGTTTAACCACAACCACTTAATGTTACGTAATTTTACACTTACTTTATTAGAATAAACGAATTGTATATGTTCACATAAATGTCACCTGTATGACAGTTTCACATACTTTATCATTACCAGGAGATGTTGCTTTAAAAAAATTATGATTACAGCTGAGAAGACTCCTTAAATGTTTATGTTATCAATCATTCTTTATAATTAGTGTCCGATCCTATACCTGCGTTTTGGTATCCGTGGTAACGACTAATGGACTAGTGTGTGATGCTCAGGTTTTCCAAAGACGTCGCGACGGTTCAGTTGACTTTAACAGGAACTGGGAGGACTATGAAAACGGCTTCGGTGACGTCAGTGGGGAGTTCTGGCTAGGTAAGGATGCTTCTCTCGCATTCTCTTGCATAATATTATTTACTATTGCATATTTATCACCTGCTCATTTAGTATTGAATGTAAAAAATAGGTGCTTTGTTTTTGTAACAATATCTGATCTACTTTCTCTAAAGAAACATCTTGCTATATCAAAAGTTCTTTTTCCTTCATGAATCGTCATCCAGAAGTATTATATTTTTTTCTCAGGCATATGCTTTTGTATAGTTTCTGACGTTTATGTATGACTGACTGTCGGTCTGTTTGTTGTCGTTAGCACCCAGTGCCTGGAGCACGTGTCTACATGGGAAACATGGTGTAAAATATTTTTTAGTAGTAGTTAAAGTAGAAGCAGTAGTGGAAGTAGTAGTAGTAGTGAAAGTAGTAGTAGTATACAGACTTTCATAAGAAGTAAATAAAGTGATGCACTGACTAAGAGATCTGATTAGCTATTCGTAAATTCTTGTGACAAAAGCCTAAGAATTATCTCAAAAGTTTAAAAGTGGCCTGATGAAGGTACTGACCTACAAGACTACTGTGGTTCACGAGATCTCTTAAGCAGGATAAAGACAAATATTTCACTGTCAGGGTTATCCGTTAACTTAAGATAATTGCCCTGTCTTATCTCAGGCTTGTCCAGGTTGTACAGACTGACCAAAGATAAACCTGTCCGACTGCGTGTTGACCTTAGAGATGTGAATGGCGAGAGTCGCTATGCTGAGTATTCATCATTCAGTGTGGGTGGTCCCGAGACAAACTACAGACTGAGTGTGTCCGGCTACTCGGGTACCGCAGGTATGTGACCACTGAATACTAAAATACAGACGTAGATTAACTGGCATGCTATCATGGTGGATCACTATATACGTGTATGTAGGAGGTCGTTAAAGTGCGCAGATGTGTGCGTGGGTGAGACTGTCTTCTACCAAACGCTTTTCGTTTGATGTAGCATATCAAGTGAGAGGATCCAATAAAAAACAGTAAAAAAATTCCATGAGATTTTTTTGTGAGTTTTGTAGAAATCTGACATATTTTTCAGTGTTTTTTTGGCTTCAATTTTGGTCTTGACTAGATTTGTAGTAGTGTGAGAAGGTATTGTATCTCTCTCATTCCATTCCCCAAATAATAATGCTATAAGCTTCGTTCTGTAGCTTTGATAGAACAAAATGTATCCAGTCTGTCTATCTATACCTGGCAAACGGATCTTTTCTACACTATTTACTTTCTTAGCTATAGTTGTTTTCAGCTAAGGCCTAACAAAAGATATCACCTGCCAGCGAGAGGGATCATTAAATGAATAAACCCATCATGCCTACATTAAATATAAAAAAGATGCTTTCAAAACGTTGGCCAACGATGTGAACAGTATCCTAATCAACTGAGATTGGGACTTCATGAGAATCATCAAACCTATACTTCATCAAAGTTCATGTCACAACTAGAGCAAAACAGTCTTTTACTTGAACAAAACAAAACAAATATCAGAGGGATGCAAGTATTAGTCTATGTATCGTTAAATTACCGGTATCTTGAAAACACGATGTGGAAATCAAGCATATCTTGTTCGGACTCTCCGTTATCTAAAAATGAGAAATTTATCTTTTACTTCCTTTTTTACAAAAAGCATCAAATGTTATAATTGAAGGTCGTGTTAACATACCTGTAAGAGGTGTTACTCGGTAATAAGAACAGTGTACCTCAGTGTGGTAGCTATGATGTGTACACTTAATATTTGCTGCAGGACTGTCAGTGTGACTATTATGTAAATGTTCATTAAAAGACTGTCTAAATAGGGCAATGGTGTATTACTAGAAATTTCTGTAGGTTGTCTTAAGATGGACTCTAAAATTGTTTGGTGCTTTATTGTCATGTGTAGTGTGTGTCTCCGTCATTATGAGTAACACAGATATTACTTATAAGAGTTACTAGTAACATTTTTTTTCACCGATAAAGTGTGTGTTGTGGAGCTCTGTGCTTCCAAAGCAACTTCATTAAAGCCTGTGTGTGTCTGTATGTTTATAGGTGACAGCATGGAGCATCACAGCGGTATGAATTTTTCAACCTATGACCGAGACAACGACTTAGCCCCTTTCAACCTTGCCACTGACTTACACGGCGCCTGGTGGTTTGGCCGATTACACATCTCTCACCTCAATGGCCGGTATGGCGGCGTGGGTTTTGAAGGCATCGTATGGCATATGCTCAATTACGACTACAGGAGCTTCACCTTCAGCGAGATGAAACTCAAACCAGCCTAACTTCACCTTGTTTCCTTTATTCTCACTGCTAATTACTGTGCAGATGATGATAATTGTTGCCTAACATTGAAATAAAATTACGCAACATTTTTTTAGACTTGACTTTCCATGACTGGATAAAAGTTTAAAATGTAAACAACTTTTATAATAATAGTATTTCAAATATTAATTGTAAGGTAATTTTCTGAGACATTTAAAACAAATTATCTAGATATTTAACATCGTGAAGAAAAGGTGCCTGTATGAATCCTCCTTATCGGTTGCAATCTATGTCTTTATATCACATCTTTAACATCTCGCAAATACTGCCGTGTAGGATACTCAATCCTCTAATTAAAACTGCTTAAACAAAAATAAAGGCTTCGATTGTTGATTATATTTGTCACTTCAAAGAATTAGAGCGTATTATTACAATAATGCTAACACATTTTAAAGAAACTACTAAAATTAACTTTTTGCGCAGTTATTCACCTTCGCTAGTGAACTACGATACAGATTTTTTCTGGTGACATCTACTTGTGTAATTTTATGCACTCATAATTTTCATTAGTGGGGAATACTGTGCAGAGAAATGAAAAGAGGAAGAACTCCTACACGCTTAGCATTTATTGTGCACTGTTGAAACAGGTTTTCTCCCTTGATCAAAACAAACTATTTTTCCAGTAATCGCTGTACAAGGAAAGTGCTTAAAAAATAGTGGATGTTATCGAGAGACGGTACATATTCAAGTGAAATGTAAAACTGTTCCTAAATTTACCTATTCATCCAAAGAAAAAAAGAAAAAAAAAAGAAGGAAGGAAAGATGATATACGCTCGTAAACACATGCAACTTGGCATGCTGCCCAACCATAAATATTCTCCCCTCTAATGCTGGTTGTCACCTGTGGCCTAAATGGCATTAAAAGCAACCAGGAATCATAACAACTCATTTATTTTTGTTTTTCTCGCGTCGTGCTTTTCTGACTACATCAGGCTCAGAACAAATTTTCATTTTCATCTAAAGAAAAAGAAGGAATGAAAAAATGCCTATAATGAAAAGAAAAGTTTTGTGTTCTTTAAAAAATAATTTTAGTTTCAGTTCTTTAGTCTAATTTTTTCTTCTGCGCATTAAAATAAAAGGTTTAGAACAGTGTGTGTGTGGTTCGTCTGTAAACGTGAGCTGATACATCCGGGTCTTTCTGATTGCTACCGAAAGCAAACAGAGTAAAAAAACGAACGTAAATACTCAGTCGACAGTGTAGTCAAGTCGTTCGACCTACTTTCTTACTAAAGACCACATTGTTGTTTATCATGTAATCATCGTGAATAAAAACCTTACTTGTAATTTAAATCCCGGACAAAATAGTTTTGATTACCTCTTTTCCTTATAGGGATACTCAAGGGTTGTGATAAGGTTGTGGCGATGGTAAAACGTTTTCAAAAACATATTTAGTTACATTTACAGAGCAGAGGAACAATACAAGAGATATAAATGATATAAATGATTCGTTTCTCATTTAAAGGGATTCTAAAGGCAAAATAAAACTGCTTAGAATCGCGTAAAGGGTAGGAGAAATTTGAATCTCGTCTATTTATATATGTGTTCGTGTGGAAAACGTTGAAGGTTTTTAGTAGAATGTTGTGTTTCATAAGAGAAATTACACGGGACTATTTTTTTTGCTTCCACGAAGTCTCGTTCTCCGTCACGTGACCCTATGACGTGTGGTTTCCATAGTGAGAACCAAGCCTCGAGAATGTGATGCCAGCGATTGCCACGAAAAGATGGAAAAAGAGTCAAAAATTTCGTCAGTTTCCGAGAGACAGAGCCTTACAAGTCTTACACAGAGTGCGTCATACAATAAACAGACGTCAAATCTTCGCAATGACCTCAGACACTTCCTGTGTGTGTGACATCATAAGGAGACTGATGTCACAAGGAGACTCCTCTGCTTGACCATCTCGGGAAGATATCGTGATTACTCGGCGGAAGGACACAAGGGTCGATTTCACTGGATTTTTTTTCGAATTTTGTAAACATAGGCAACTGAAATAGTGCCCTGCCAACAGTCATTCTCTCTAGATGCAGGCCAGCGACAACTGAATCATTCAATATCAGTGTCGCCGTATTTGGTTGCACGCCCAGACTAAGGTTTTGTTTGTGGCGGTTTTTTTAGCAAATCCTTCCTTTGAAAAAGGTGTGGAGCGGGGAGAGAAAGCCACCTGCTGTGTGACCGAGCGCAACTGACGGTTAGTAGTTGTTGGAGGGACAGGAGTAGGGATGGTGTCTTGTTTCAGGCATAAGCTGCAGGAGTGAGGGGGAGGGGGCAGGGAAGTGGACGAGCGCTCTGATTGAAGCTTGTGCGAAGCAGGGGAGTCGCTTACATCAGATGACTGGGGGATGCGAGGGCAGATGGCGGGCCTGGCGCGACTGTTGTCTGTCGTTCCCGCTGCCTGTAGATACCGGGCGTCGCGTTGTGTCACTGTGTCACGGATCTGAATCGTCTCACTCAACTCCCGCTGAACACAGTGGAGGTGGCAGGAGAGCTCTACGCCATGGTTGCATTGATCTAGTGTGGGATGGGTGTGGGAGATGTGGCAGTCGATTGTAGGCTGGATGGCATTGTAACGGGCAGTATCAGTACTGGGGGAAGAGATTGGTCGTCCGTATTGGGTGGAGGGTAAGGCAGTGTGTACTGCGTGGGGTCTAGCAAATCTCGAAAGGTAGGACAGTGGCTGTGTGTCCCCTCCGGATCCTGGTGGCATTGCGAGGGGACATATATATCTCAGGAGTGACAGGTCATCCGACCTCAAGCTCGATCGTATTGTATTCAGTGTCAGTCAGCGCCTTCAAAGCAGAGTCCGTTATAGGGAAAGCACATCTATGTTTGTGTCCGAGAGTGTGTGGACGATTGCTACGAGAGTTTGAAATTCCTCGTCCACCCACTCGCTGCATGCTTTACATGGCAGGACAGTACACGTTGGATAATATACGTGGATTTTTAGCACTGTCTTCCTGATTTTCTTGGGGCGAATGCATATACTTAGGTTGAGGGTCGACTGCCGTAGAATTGAGAGAATATTTTCGTTATATATTTTAATAGGGGTGGAGGGTAAAAGGCTGTGATGTGGGCCATAGTTAGTCCATTTGCGATATGAGGGTTTTTGGCTGATGTTCATCAGCATAACGTTGGTACACTACGTTAAGTGTATATGAGCGGTGACAGCCCTTTACAGACATTAACATAGATTTTAAACAAAATTTTCATAAAACGAGGAAGTGAAAACGAGAACTTGTTGAAATAAGGTTTAGGGCCAGTCACTGGGATACTTGTAGCCACGATAGGTTAGTTTGTAACATGGTGGGTGGCTAGAAGCAAGTCACAAAACAGGGAGGTGGAGGAGGGACGTGATCGGTTTTATTGATTTTTTTGGGGGAATATCTGGTGTCTATTAGTGTTAAGGGATATAGAGTGTAATTAAGACCATAAAAAACTGCAGGTGAATGCACGCTAGCCTGACTGTTAAAGCAGCGGTAAAGTACTTAGCGTGTGTGTGTGTGTGTGTGTGTGGGGGGAATATGCGTTATTAGTTCCATGTGTAAGAAACGTTTGACAGCTGCTGAATCATAAATTTAAATTCACATTTAAACTATTTATGTTTGGGAACTTTTTATTTAAAGGGAAATGTGTTTTCATATTACAATCGCATTTTAGGAGATTGGTCGTCGTATCACAGAGACGATTACTATTGCGGTTTTCGAGTAACACGTGTTTGAATATTGTGTTACCTTAAACTTGTTTGTCTTACTGACTCTGACTTTTATTTCCCACGCCTAGAGAATTCACACTACGTAATTATTGTATGCTACTAAATGTATTTTATTAATGTAGACATGAGTTGAATATTAACAGAAGGTAATGCTAATTGCAATTTTCTCAAGACCTTTGTGAAAGTCACTACAGAACGACCTGGAGATATTAAACGACCTCCGTTTGTTGTTATTATTAATAAAATAAACAACAAAAGTGTGATTAAGCACTAACAATTCCTTTTAAGAGACACAATTTTTACTTGACAACAGCAAATAGGCATAAAGAAGAATATATGGCTGGTGTATTTTAAGCGCTTGTCCATTATTTATAAAACCCATATAAACTGTGAAGTTGCGGTCCAAAGTGACAAGTTCTCGTCGTTACATGAGGATTCGTCACTTGTATCGCTCTTCAAATACAAAAACACATTTTTCTACGGTATGATTGCTATCGAAACGCTGAAAGTTGATAGTATAAGTCGTTGGTCAGATCAGTCTCACGACACAGCGACAATGACAACACGAGTGGGAGACCACGTGACGACACAGAAGACAGAGTGAAAACAGTTGGACGTTCCGCGTTGCAGAGTCTTTCAAAGATTTGAGATAACACAGTGCCAAAATAACACAGTCGCCTAAATTTTATTGCAGAACTTGGATTAAAAGGATTTACAAATAGTGTTCGTATTTATATTGCGGCTAGCATTCGTTGTTTCTGATAATGCTCTTGTTTGTCTTCCTTATCAACAGCAGGATTTACTCGAATTGTGGGTGTTAAAAGAAACGATGTCTGCTGTATACGACTAATCCTATCATCAACATTTATAACCAGTCAAAGAGTATTTAAGCGGCTGCTGATCCTTGGAGCCTGATAGAAAATATCAACATTTTTTACATACCGTAAGTACCATAGCTGAAAAGTTAAGTAGGGACGCATTCTAGCTCGGATATTTCAAATTTGTAATAGAGTTAATAAATTTTTTTGTAATTTACAAGCTCCCTTAGTTCATGTATTTTTAATAACAGCTTTGTGTTTTGTTTATGCTTGTCTAGTTAAATGTCTCTTCTAGTAAATGATATATATATCTGGCAGGATACCAACAGTCTTGAGCACAGTCTTGACCTGAAAAAGCTCGAGAATTATCGATTAATCTCAATTTTTTTCCACATGATAATGAATTAATTAATGTTTAGATTTATAAATGGACTGCTTTTAGGTAAACCACTGAGGAAGTTATGTTATCATTAAATTTTATAACTAGTAGAAGATATTGTAGTAAGCTGTACTTATTGCTAATACTACAAAACAAACAAGCGATAAATATTTTTTTAAAAAGTGCACTTTACGTGGTTACAGGTGTTTAACAGGTAAATACAAATGTTACGATTCTTCTTATTTCTCCTGTTTGCGGCTCCTTCTCTGCTGACACAAAATACAGAGAGGTGAGATATGTTAGTTCTTCTTGACTTCTCAAGCACGTATTCTCGTATTCTCTTCTACTTATAGATAAGCAGAGTCCACACATCACGTTTATAAAGAATGATATATAGTTACTATGAATGACTTTACAGCTTTTTGCTTGTAGTAAACTTGATGTTATTGTTTTCATCAATCAGAATTAAAGAGTGATGGATCCCACAGAGGTCATATTTTTACGGTGAATTTGTTATTTAATTTAAAAGCTTCTTCAATAAATGCATTTTCAAAGGCTTTGTGTTTTGCTTCTGTTCATTTTGTTAATGATTTTTTTTCTGACATATCTATACGGCAGGAAACACTTATTCCTTGTTAAGCTTAAACAAAAAATAATGTTTATCAATAACATAAATTTATTAATAATTTTCACAAGTGGAAAGTCTGGACATACTGCCAACTTTACCAAGCAACACGACTGGTCGACCACAAGCTGTGTGACTGACGAGGAGTGCGATGCCACAAACGCTGTGTGCTACGTGGACAAGTGTCGATGTCGACCAGGATTGTTTTTCTCAACGACTTATTACATTTGTTCTGCCAGTGAGTGGACAGTTTAATCGCAGGATGTCGCTGGCCACAAAATAAAACCACTTTGTTTTTGTCTTTAAAATGCTTTTGCTTAATTTTCGCATAATTGAGGGGATATTTTTTAATACAAAAAAGTCACATCTACCCTGACTGAATAAAACAATTTAAATACATCTAGTCATATTGCATTAAAAAGAAGAAAGCAAAGAAGAACAGAAGTGGGCAAAGAGATAGGCAACAATAAAAAACTGTTCACTTTAATTTTAGTGTTGTCAAAATTTAGAGCTATTCTTTGAAATTTTGTAAATATTTGTTGATCACAACTTTTACTGTCAGCGTGCAGCGCAGCAGACTTGCACGACACCTTCATGAAATATCCAGACAGCGGTTTCAGGGGTCACAGTCTTGAGGTCAGGGATGGATTCAGTTTAGAAGACTGCAAGAAACTGTGTCTGAGTACCAATCGCTGCCTCACACTTGATTTCAGAGGTTTGTATGAAAAACTCTTTCAATCGTAGATATACTTCAGTAATAATAAAAATCGAAGGATGCTGTTTAATAAAGAATTGCTGCAGACTTAAATTGAGAACTTGCTTCATATGTCTTCTGCTTTCTCTCTATGATTTTAATATTAACACTCTCTATAAATATAGTCATGGGTACGTAACGGCATAAATATTAGTTATGTCAATATATTGTGCGTTTGTATTTCATTGTTTTACAATACGTAGTGTCTTAAATAATGACTATTTTAAAATATAAAAGTGCTTTGAAGCATTACAAGTTTACAAAACATTATCTAAAATGTCCTTTTAACAAAAGAAATATTGAATAAATTTAATTAGGATTAAACAATGTATATGATATTGCATGGAAAAAAGAAATCACGCGCGTGCAAACACATTTGATAGCTGTTAATTTGTTTCAGGAGAAATATGTAGAGTTATAATTACTAGTGATGTGAAAGAATGTCAGAATAGGGGTAAAGGAAAACCGGAAACTGTATTATCAAAATAACATTTCTTACTGCTTGCCCTACCAGCACAACTCACATACAGACAAAACTACACCTGAATCCTCAACCATTTTTTATCATTGCGGAGAAATGTGATTCTATTACAGTACCTGAGGAAAGAAATTTTTATTTACTATAGTCGTACAAAACTAGGAGATTTTTTTATGGGGTCACATGTATGACTGAATGAAAATAATAGATACAAAATTAGATCAATCATCAGCCATTAAGTTTGAATTTGGCGCAACAACGCTGGACTGGAACATGTTCGAAAAATTACAACTAAAATTAAAGAAATAAATAAGCAAAGTTATATTAGTGAACATGGAAATTTTTTCATGCATAGATAATTGTACTAAACAAATTAGCTTCTTTCACTTACAGAAATTCACTGAAGCTTCCTAAAACTTGTAATAGTGTTCAGTATTTTAGCATTTCTTATTTGCATCAATATTTAATGAAACATACTTTATGTAGCCAAGAGACCTCTTGAGTATGTCCATCAGCTTTGTACACTGAGAAACAAACACATACAGAACTTAAACATCAGGAGACTGGACAAGCAAAGCTTCGGCTCCCCAACACTAATGAATAAAACAGCTCCCTTTATGATCATTGTTAAATTAATATCATAAATGAAAGCAAAAGAAGTAGAATTAAAACTACATCCCGCACGTTTTGTTTAAAACGATTAAGTAAATAGAAAACGTTTCTAGAGATGTTCAGATAACTCGCTTTTAGATTTCTCTAAAGTATTTGTATCAAATTCAATTAAGGCTAATTTTTTACCTCCCGTTTCAGTGCTAGGAGGGCTCTGTGTGCTGCATGATGTCACGGCGCATGAGGCGCCATCAGAGTGGTATCCTAAGACGAGTAAAGGGTGGACCCACTATCAGAGATCCTGCCAATCAAATTTCTCCTCATACCATGTGTGGCACAACTTATTGTGTAACAACAACATGGACTGTCCTGACCCCTACAGTCAGTGTTTGACAAGCAGATGTGTCTGTTCTTTTGATACAGGTTTCAGAGAGAAGGAAGCTGCGTGTCGTGTTCCAGGTAAGTCAGAAGACATTTACTAGAATTGGGAGTAGTACTCAGATTTTCCTAAAGGTGATAGGGATCAGTTTTGTGCAGCTTTACTTTTCTTTAAAAATGGATTTCTTGGTTATTAAACTATCATGAAAATACACTGTTATGTTAAAATAAAAAGTTAAAAATCGACTTTAAATACGTTTTTAATCGGGGTAGCCTACTGCGATCCATACCGATTTCACACGAAATTCAAACGCTGTTTCGATACTGTTTCCCTATCATAACCCATCGTGTTACACCTTGCCTGAAAAGAAAGTTCAGATTCCGTAGTTTTTAAAACTATGCAATGTGGTTATTCTTAAATTTCCCATATAAGACTCATTTCGTCTTGGAAGGTCACATACACATATTCAACAGTGTTCCGGACATGGGATTTGAGTACTAAATATATTGCTAATAATTACTTATAGATAACGCGAATATGAACAAGATATTGTGACAGGATTATTTCCTGCGTCCAACAAAACGAACTCTTTCATCTTCCATGTCCGCCACCTACTTACCATAGAATCCTTTAAATGTTAAACGTAGTTTCCATATACATGAATAATGTCGGTATCAATTTTTCTCCCCGAGTCATTAACATCTAATTACTCATTGAAATAGAAAATGGGGGAAATCAAACAGCGGGAATTCGGTTGAGTTCTAATATAACTGTCATCTATAATTTTTTTAGTCATCAAACGCACCTTTACAAACAGTGAATTACCAAGGACAGATGTCAGTTGTCTCGACTCTTTTTTTCTTGCCTGTGTTGGAAACATTTATCAACAGCAATCAGAAATAAGCTTGGGCTATAACTAGTAATTCCTGTAAATAATCATTTATACATATAGAGGGAATCAACGTTAATGGGTCAGAGACTGGGACTTGGATATGAGAAAAGAACAAATACCTGACTGTACTCGATAAGTAATTAACTTCACAGGTATATTGAGTGGAGGTAGAGATAAATCTTACCCAGTCTCTCTGTACAGCAGCTGAAGGACAAGGTGGTGATTTTTATGTGTGAAACTAGAATCATGCCAGAAGTGGAAGGAGATGGGTGGAAAGTCTGGTGCTCACACCATTGAGAATGCAGACAACAAAGAAAACATGACAGTGTGGTGTGACATGGACTCTGGCGACGGTGGTTGGCTGGTATGTGATTGTGTTTGTCAGTGTGTATGACTCAGGTAGTGACTCTCCTGCAACCTGCACACGACTCACAAGAGTGTGACCCCTTCTTATACCCAGAGTCACACACTGACAGTTTGTAGCATTAAAGAATTTTTTCTTCCTTGTCTTATAACACTACTGACACAAAGTATAAGAGCATAAATTATTATTTAATTTAATTTTTGAAATGTGTATGTCTTTTGGTGGTACAGTCTTGCATGAAAGGTTGAAATTAGACAAGCCTTCTGTTAGTGTCCTGGTGTTCGTGTGTCGGTTGTTTGCAAAACCCTTGCATCCTTTTATTTATAATTAAGATCACTACGTTTGACAGGGCGTTTGAAAGATTTTTCTTGCGGCGTTTATTTTGTAATAACTCAGTTTACTGTTTATCTCAATGTTTAAACACAATTACTTAAAGTCACGTAGTTTTTCACATATTTTATTGAAATTGTATATGTTCACACGAATGTCACCTTTATTACAGGTTCACATGCTTTATCCTTACCAAGTTATGTTACCTTAAACATTTTTATGACCAGAGCTGATAAAACTTCTTTTTTATTGTAATAACTCTATATGTTAACAATCATACTCTATGATTAGTGTTTGATCCTAATTCCTGCATTTTAGTATCCGTGGTAACGACTTATGGACTTGTGTGTGATGGTCAGGTTTTCCAAAGACGTCGCGATGGTTCAGTTGACTTCTACAGGAACTGGACAGACTATGAAAACGGCTTCGGTGACGTTACTGGGGAGTTCTGGCTGGGTGAGGGTGTTTCTCTTGCATTCTCCTTTGCTATTGCATAGAAATCATTTAGTTTTAAATGTAACATATAGCCTTTAACCAGGTATTTTGTTTTGCTATGTTTTTTCACTTACTCTCTAAAGAAACACCTTGCTTTCTCAAACGTACACATTTGTTCCCATTATAAATTTTCATCCAGACATATTATTATCAGGTTTGTCAGTTGGTTACCTGGTTGACAGTCGGTCTGTTTGTAGTCTTTCGAACCCAGTGCATGGATCACGTGTCCACATTGGCAATATGTGGTAGGATTGTTATTATTGGTAGTAGTAGTAGTAGTGGAAGTAGTACTAGTTCTATACTGACTTTCATAAGAAGTCAATAAAGTGATGTACTAATATTTCTTACGCAAAAACAAAGACAAATATTTCACTGTCTGGCCTAACTATTAACATGAGATAATTGCCATGTCTTACCTCAGGCTTGTCAAGGTTGTACAGACTGACCAAAGATAAACCTGTCCGACTGCGTGTTGACCTTAGCGAGGTGAATGGCGACCGTTACTATGCTGAATATTCATCGTTCAGTGTGGGTGGTCCTGAGACAAACTACAAACTGACTGTGTCCGGCTACTCGGGTACCGCAGGTATGTGACCACTGAACAGTAAGATAGAGTAAGACGTAGATTAACTGGCAGGCTATCATGGTGGATGACTTTATACGTGTGTGTAGGTGGGCGTGAAAGTGCGTGAATGTGTGCGTGGGTGAGACCGCCTCCTACCAAACGCAAAGCAAGTGAGAGGATCCATTAAAAACAGTAAAAAAGTTTCCTATGAAATTTTTTGTGAGTTTTGTAGAAATCTGACATATTTTTCAGTGTTTTTTTGGCTTCAATTTTGGTCTTGACTAGATTTGTAGTAGTGTGAGAAGGTATGGTATCTCTGTCATTCCATTCCCCAAATAATATGGCTATAATCTCAGGTGTCAAGTTGTGTGCGATATTACAATAATCTGCAAATATTGTTCTTTTCAGTTTCACAGTATTTAGCACAAATAAGACTGAAGAGACTGCACCGTTTCTAAAATCGAGTACCTTCTGTCTTACAACCATTATTTTGGCAAGAGCGCCTGTGACATCATCAATACAAATAATGACTATTTATATCCCTTTCCATAGCATACTCTAAGTAAGAGATTCGTGTGTGGACTTAACTTTCAATGAAATGTTTTACTATCACTGAGTGATTGTTACAATTTGCAATAAATTTTAGGTCCATCAATGTTAACATTAAAAATTACACCTTCAACGACAGACTATTGTAAAATACTCATCTTCTAATGGTCAATATAGAGAGTTTTCTCAAAGAAACAAAACTGTATACAATTTGTCAATACTTGGCAAAAGGATATTTTCAACACAATTCGCTATCTTAGCTATGCTTGTTTTCTTCTGAAGCCTGACAAAAGATGTAACTTACTCATAAAAGAGATCACGAAATGAATACATGCATGATGCCTACATTAACTATAAAAAGGATGCATACAAATCGACGGCCAATGAGATTGTCAGTATCTTAAGGCAACTCAGGTTGGGACTTCATGAGTATCAGCTAACCAACATTAGAAAAGTTCATGTCACACTTAGAGTAAAACATCCTTGTAGTGGAACAAAAAAAACAAACAAACAAAAAACAAAAACGAAAACAAAACAAATATCAGACGGATGCAAGTTTCATTCTATGTAAGCTTTATTTACCAATATCTTAAACACTAAATGGTGAAATCAAGCAAGTCTTGCTCGGTTTTTCGTGATCTAAAAATGAGAAATTCATCTGAAACTTCTGTTTTACAAAAAGAACCAAATTCTATTTAATTAAAGATTTTAATGGTTGTGTTAGCAGACCTGTAACATGCGGTACTCGGTAATAAAAGAATTTACCTCATTGTGGTAGCTATGATGTGTACACTGTATTTTTGCTGGAGGGCTGTCTTAGTGTGACTATAATTTAAATGTTCTTTAATAGACTTTTTTAATAGGGAAATGGTGTATTGTTATCTGCAAGGTTGTCTTAAGATGGACTAGAATTGTTTGCTGTTTTATCATCATCTGTAGTATGTGGCTTCGTCATAATGAGCAACACAGGCATAGCTAATAAGAATTATTAGCCACATCTTGTAGACTCATAATGTTGTAGAGCTTCCTAATGCCAATGCAACCCTACTAAAGGTTGTGTTGCATGTGTGTGCGTGCGTTTGAACATACACGTCTGTGTGTTTACAGGTGACAGCATGGAGTATCACAACACCTTTAGTTTTACAACCTATGACCGAGACAATACCTGGGCCTCTGACATCTGTGCCGCTTATTCTCACGGCGCCTGGTGGTACGCCGGATGTCACCACGCTAACCTCAACGGACGGTACAGGACTGACGGGGCCGCGGGTTATGATGTCATCAACTGGTATCACGCCCATAACGACTGGAGGAGCTTCACGTTCAGCGAGATGAAACTCAAACCAGCCTAACATCGCCTTGTCTACTGTACTCTCACTGCTTAGTCAACTATACACCGCATTGTCAATGTAGTTTGATTGGTTACTTTGATGATGATAATGAGGATACTAATTGTTGCCTAACATTGAAATAAAATTGCACAATTGCTCTTCATACACTTGACTTTCTATGAATAAGTAAATGTGTTTAAAATTTAACAAATAATGATAATATTTGGATTTAAAATATTAATTGTATGTAAGTTAAATTACTAACTCCTCAGATATTAAACAAAATTATCTGGATATTTAACAACGTGTTAAGATGCAACAATAAACACGCTAGGACACACCCTAAGGAAACCAACATCCAACGTCACAAGACAATCGCTGACGTGGAACCCCCAGGGAAAGAGAAAGCGAGGAAGGCCGAGAAACACCTGGAGACGGGACCTCGCCGCCGACACCAAGCTCACCGGATTTGGATGGGGTCAGCTGGTGACGGTAGCCCAGGACAGGAGGCGTTGGAGGGCGGTCGTCGATGGCCTATGCACCAGGAGGGGCGAAGGGCATAACTGAACTGACTGAATAAACACGCACATTTTCAAATAATACAGAACAATGATTGCCTTTATAAAACATTGTTTATTGTTTTCATTACATATGGCAGTTATCCATTTTCCGTATTAACAAAAGTTTCAGTAGACTTTCGTTACTTTTATGTATTGAAGCTTTACTGCGTCTGTCTGTTAGACGTATTCAAATAAAAAACAATATCAAATGCCAGTATCGTAGAGAAATAATCGACCTTTCAGATTTTCCAAAACTCGCAAAATAAAAAAAAACGCAGACCCCTTTTTTCTTATATATCATAGTCTCGTTGTCGCAAGTTAATAATCTGTGTGTGTGTGTGTGTGTGTGTGTGTGTGTGTGTGTGTGTGAAAGACATGGTTAACACTTCAAGTAATAAGAAGTAGGAAAGATAAGAGATACAAAGAGAATTTATACTATTGCCTCCAAAAAAGCCATCAAGCCACAGCAGACGACGTGTACAGGTGAAGTCAGACACAAGCAGGTGACACACTTTTTGTTTACTTGGCTGTCGCACCTACACACTGGCGGAGTGACTAGGCAGCAACAATGTCAACACCTGGAACAAGATTTAAGACCAGTTGTCCTAGATACCAAGTGATGCATGGGCTGTCATGTGTTCGATAAAGTCTGTATTCTATCACCTACTTTCCTTTCATTATCAAGCTCTTATATTTTAACTACTTGCATAACTGGGAGAAATAAACCTTTTAAATTTCAGTCAAGGGATGTGAGTTTACAAAATTATTTATTACACCTGCCTTCCGTTTGTCTCCGAAAAAAGAACGATTTTGGTGACATTGTTGACAAACTATGTGCCTCAGACCATCCAGCCTAAAATTTTCTTCCATGCAATCAAAAATATAGGAAGAAAAGAAATGAAACAAAGGAAGCAAGCAAGAAAGACTGTTATGCTCTAAGTCCATTAAAATTGTTAATCCTACCCTCACCAGTAGACACGATAATGTAAACAAACTTTGCGTCCCTAATTGTTTACGAGACTAGTAAGTGTCAACGACTGGATATTTTACTTTCTTCATATGCCGCCATTACATTTTGCAGTTAAACGAGGCAGAAGTCTGTCGCTCACTCACTCATGCAAAATGGATTCTTTTTAACACGGTTATTCATAGAACTTCTATTTGTCTACGTGTCTGTGTTTCTTTAATCTATGTATGCCTGTGCAAATTTTTAAAAGCGTTTATTTGTGCGCAAGTTTGTGTGCCTGACTTTTACTGAAACTAAATTAAAAATATAAACAGGCCATCAAAAGTCAATTTCTGACAGCAGTGATAATAGGTCCTTGTCACTGACAGTGTAGCACCTGAGGTACAGGTAAAGAAATACCAATACAAAAGGACGGTCATTTCATAATTATCATATATTAGTTAACAATATCATAACTCTTTTGCCCCACACGCTTTATTAAGAAATAGATAAATCGTTAACATAAATGCAACCTCGTTGTATATTTATTTTCACTTTAATTCACGCTTGTTTCATATAATTATTATAGTCTTCAGGATATAATATACTACATTAAGTACATAATAGCTTTAAAAACTCTTTCCAGACATCAACATAGATATTTGACAAAGTTTTCATAAATTGAGGATGTGAAAACTAGAACTTGTTGAAATAAGGTTTAGGGCCTGTCACTAGGATACTTGTAGCCGCGATAGCTTAGTTTGTAACATGGCAGGTGACTGGCAGCCAGCCAAAAAACAGGGAGGTGGATGGAGGACGTGATCGCTTTTATTTTTCCGGAATATCTGGTGTCTATCAATAGTAAGGGATGTAGAGTGGAATTAAGGCCATCAAAACATTGCAGGTGAATGCACGCTTGCCTGACTCAGCGGTAAGGTGCTTAGCGAGGGGGACACTCTGACTATTATTTGGAAAGTCTAAAGAATTCATTCTTCGTGATTAATGAATGTTACTAAATGTGTTTAATGAACGAAGACATGAGTTAAATATTACGCGAAGGTTATGCTACAGGTCATTATTTAAAGACAATTGTGAAAGAATGTCAGTAGAGAACGACCCGAAAAGATAAAATGTCTGTCATTTGTTAATATTATACAGTGCATCGCAGATGTGACTCACAATCTCGAGTCGATTTG
The DNA here is from genome assembly GCA_004794325.1 of Pomacea maculata. Classification (NCBI taxonomy): domain Eukaryota; kingdom Metazoa; phylum Mollusca; class Gastropoda; order Architaenioglossa; family Ampullariidae; genus Pomacea; species Pomacea maculata. The sequence goes on along the minus strand of SRHC01000721.1, from coordinate 38,303 downwards.
TCCTGATGCTCTCAGTTTATTTTATGAGATTTTTGAATGAATGAGACATAAATAGTTTTGTGCATGCAATTATGAATTTAAATTTTAATCGAGCTGCAACAGAATTGCCCTCTGGGGCAAATAAAGTCTTATCTTACCTTATTGCTATAACAAGCAGCAGACTCAGCAGCAAGCAGACGACGCGTGACGTAGCATGGACATGACGTCAGGCGTTGCTACAGCGAGCGAAAAAAGGCCTTGACCTTTCCCATTGCAAACCAGATAAAAATAGCCTGGAATATGACGTCAGACGTCGTCTGCTGTCAGCCTTTCTATTGCTGGTGCGTCCCCATCACTGAAGGAAATACAAACTATCTGCTTCGAACCATCGAAGTAAGATAGATTAGGGTTAGAGTGAAAGAAACGGAGAAAGAGAGAGAGAGAGACTTTCCTTTGTGGTTTACTAGAGACAGACATTTTAAGGTCTATAATCAGGGATGGGCAAGCTACTTTTAATTTGTAGCCGGCTAGGCTACAGCTACTTTTTTTCAAAACGTAGCCAGCTACACTACAGCTACAATTTTCCAAAACGTAGCCAGCTACTTTGGGCTACTTTTAAAATGTAGCCAGCTTCTTTTGGCTTCTTTTGGCTACTTTTAAAAGCGTGATGTTATAAAAAGTTAGCTGTAGCCAGCTGGCTGTAGCAACATACACAAACATCAAACATACATACAAAACACTATTACTTGCTTTACAAAGTTTTTATTATAATAATGAAACGGAGAACTGCGATATACCGACAATTTTATTTAGTGAATCCATAAATGCTTTCATTCATTCCTTGCTCCCTTCCTCCCCCGGCCTTTTTCACACAATAAGTACACGTATTTTACGATTATATTAAACATTTCTGGATTTTTTTCCTCATCCTTTTTTAGTGACAAAAGAAATTATATAAGTTTTCCGATAAACATTTGTTTTCTATAACTATTTGTTCCCTATTACTTAGAAATGAAAACTAAACAGATGCTTAAGTATCAGGTACCTGGTGGAATTTTCAATAAGTTAGGTTATGTGGTGATGAAAAATGTCAACCTCTTATCAATACTGTGACAATGAACAACAGACCATTAAAATAAATGAGTTTGCATGGAATATAAGTAAAACACTGCTTAATCTAATTTAGGCAAGCAGATCATAAGGCATTTTTTTTCTAACACTGACACTGAAAACAAAGAAAAGAACATAAACTAATTGTTTCCAAAAGCTGATAGGGTAAAAAGTATAGTCCTGGCATACTAGAATAGACTTTAATTATATAGTAGGATGTCAAGTGTAGCATATAAACACTGAAATATATTTTTCAAAAATGATCTGATACAAGATATATTTATTTTAAATCTTTAAGCTTGAATTTCTCTGTTTGTTGTTTTTGACATCCAGTCATAAACTATAAAAACATATTTCTCAAGATTGGCTTGTGCTACAGCAGTACAATTTTGCAATTTTGTTTAGAAATGCATAAGCTACAAAGTGATGCATTTGAGAATATGGTATAAACATTACTTTTGATAAAATTAACATTTTTCTAAATATTTAATTGCCACATTCACATGGAGTCGGGGGGGTACCATGTCTGATTTTTTATATCTCCTAGAAATCTTGAGATATCAAAACGGCTTATGCATAAGTTTTCTTATCAGTGCCTCTAGTTTACAAAAAACCCAAAACCTTTGGTATATGACTTATGGTATTGTGTAAATTTGTTTTTAAAATGCTTGTACGTTTTGAAACAAAATCGTTGATTAAAGTCACAATTTTCACTTTAGGTACTCAAAAACAGTTTTAAAGTGCTATATTTATGTTATTTTGTTACTCTATATTTAAAAACCCTTAAAGATATTTAAAATATGGATTTTAATTTTTGGAGTGTACCGGTAACCTTAAAACAAATCTACATTCTTTTAGTCCTTCATAGAATTGAATTTGACCAGAACTTTGGCCTCGAAGTTGCTGTCTGTCCCCCTAGTGCGCAGCTTTGTCATGATAAGTCCTGCCAGACTGAACTATCTCTCAACCGCAGCACTGCTTGGCAAGACGGTGTTGGTGCGCAAATAGAGTTGTTTGACCGTGGGCTATTTGTCCAGTTCATTGACATTCTGCGACAATCCAGACATCAGGAAGGTAGTTGTCTCAGGGGTGCCGGTAACTTCTTCATAAATGATGAAGTCTGCCTGTTCGTCTGTGCACTTGGTTGGGGATTGGACTGGCGTGTCCATCAATGCTGCCTCTGCAGTCAAGAGGGATCTGCATTTCTCACGCAGGGTTTGGTCCCCAGTCCACATCAACTTGCACCTGAAACAATAATATGCACAATAATTAATGCTTTGTTTAATTTGGTTAAAAAAAATTTCTTATTGTTTTTTAATTAATTTTATAAAATGTACTGGTTTTTATGTACTTATTTTGATTTGTACGCAAGTGTCAAAAGACCAGTGACAGTGAATATTATGCTTTGTTTTTTAAATCAACACCCCCCCCCCACATCAAAAGTTTATTTTTTAATTTATTTACGGATATTTGTATAGCGCTTATTATCGTTTAATCTGAGCTCTAAGCGCTTCATATTCTTCTCATTCTCAAAAAAGCAGTGACACAGAGTAGCTTTTAAATGAAGAAAAAATACATTGAATTTACGAAAACTCTCCTTCACCTTGGGTTCGACACAGTTGCAAGCAGGGTGCGGTAATTACGTTGATGCAACCCCTTACCTTTCCACAATCTTTACAACATGTACACTCCTCTATTCCAAAAGCAGACAAGCAAGAACATGAAGAATGAAGATCGATGAAAATCTCAACGAACTTACCTGCAAGTGCTTTCTCAAATTAAACGCCGACGTCTTGTTCGTTGAGTACTTTGTGCTGCCGCACCCATTCTTGCATTTGAAAGTATACCCACTCTCTGTTGCTTCACAAAATGTAAAGAATTTCAAATAAGGCTGGAAATTGATGGGTACGTCCATCTTCGTTTTTCAAATCGCTCCCGCCACGTGGACGACCCAGTACTTGCGGTTACTGAGCGTGCGAGACACGTGGTGTCTGGCTGTCAACACACCGAGCAGTGAGAGCAGTGGCTGTCGTCGTCTTGCTGACACGCTGTCGACGAATGGTCGTGAAAGTAGCCAACATGTAGCCAAGCTACGGCTACTTTCTAAAATGTAGCTACGGCTACAAGCTACTTTTTTTTAATTTGTAGCCGGCTAAGCTACAAGCTACAAAATTTGTAGCCAGCTACAGTAGCTAGGCTACAGCTACTCCCCATCCCTGTCTATAATCTGTAAAAGTTATTTCCCTTCTCCAAATAAAACCCTACACCAAAAATACTTCCTGACGGTGGCTCTGAATTACCTGTGAATAATCTGTTGATGTCAAAATTAAATTTCAAGCAACACGGTGCTAATTTTGTCTTATATATATTTTTTGGAATAAGCATCAACGTGTTAATAAAAATATAAGTCGTTAACATAATTACAATCTCGTAGCTGTTGTTGTATATATATTATTCAAAGCTTGATTCATATAACACATAGTCTTCAGTATAAAATTCACTACATTAAGTACATTGTAAACGTTCACATCCGTTTACAGACATCAACATAGATAGTTGATAAAATTTTCATAAAACCAGGAAGTGAAAACTAGAACTTGTTGAAATAAGGTTTAGGGCCTGTCACTAGGATACTTGTATCCGCGATAGCTTAGTTTGTAACATGGCGGGTGCCTGGCAGCCAGCCAAAAACAGGGAGGTGGATGGGGACGTGATCGGTTTTATTTTTCCGGAATATCTGGTGTCTGTTTGTAGTAAGGGATGTAGAGTGTAACTAAGGCCATCAAAACATTGCAGGTGAATACAAGCATGCCCCTTTCAGCAACGGTAAGGTACTTAGTGAAGAAGGAGATGTATAATTTGTGTTTTATTACCCACTATGACTATTATTTTATACGCCTAGAGAATTCCCACACCGTGACTAAAGAATGTTACAAAATGTATTTGACGAATGTAGACATGAGTTGAACATTACAATGCTAATGTTTCAATATTGTGTTTACTTAACCATTGTTTGTATTACTGACTCTGACTATTATTTCTTACGCCTAGAGAATTAACACTCCGTGACTAACGATTGTTACCAAATGAATGTAGACATGAGTTGAACATTTCGAGAATGAAATGCTAAATGCCAATTCTCAAGACCTTTGTAAAAGGAAAACAGTACAAAACTATCGGCGTTTGTTGTTGTTTTTTTTTTTTAAAATGAAAACAAAAGTTTGATTAAAGACTAACAAATCTTTCAACGAGACAAAATGTTTACTTGACAACAGCAAATAGGTATAAGTGTATTACTTTTTTTTAAAAATTACTTTTTTCGAGAGCGAATGAACACATTTGGGACTTAATTTGTAATACTTACTCTTTTTCCTCGTTGCATCGTTATTAATAATAATGATATATATACATAAATATAAACATATATAATATAAAAATATCAACAGACACAAAAAGGAAGAATTTTTGGCTGGTGTATTATCAGGTATTGCCCATTATTTATAAAAGGCATATGAAATGTAAAGTTCCGGTCTGAAGTAACAAGTTCTCTTCTTTACATGAGGATTCGTCACTCGTATCGATCATCAGCTACAAAAACACATTTTGTCTCTTGAAAGATAACTGTCGAAACTCTGAAAGTTGATAGCATAAGTCGTTGGTAAGATCAGTCTCACGACACAGCGGCAATAAAACCCAATGACAACACGAGTGAGAGAACACGTGACGACACAGAAGACAGAGTGAAAACAGTTGGACGTTCCGTATTTCAGAGTCTTTCAAAGATTTGAGATAACATAATGTCCGAAATAACACATACGCCTAAATTTTATCGCAAAACGGGGATTAAAAGGAATTAGAGACAGTGTCCGTGTTTATGTGGCGGCTTGCATCCGTTGTTTCTGATAATGCTCTTGTTTGTCCTCTTAACCAACAGTAGGTTTCACTCCAATGGTGGGTGTTAAAAGAACGGTTGTCTGATATGTACGACTAATCCTATCATCAACATTTATAACAAGTCAGAGAGTATTTAAACGGCGAACGATTCGTGGAGCCTGACAGAAAATATCACAACGTTTTGCATACCGGTAAGTAAAAAAACCTGAAAATTTAAGTAGCGAAGCCTTCTAGCTCCTTTTTTTTTAATGTATAATAGAGTTTATAAAAAAACTTAATTTACAAGCTAGCTTAACTAATGTTTTTTCAATAAAATACCAGCTTTGTGTTTTGTTTTTGTTTGTCTTGTTAAATGTCTTTTCTAGTTGCTGATTTATCTGGCAGGACACCAACAATAAATTTTGTACTTTATATGGTTACAGGTGCTTAACAGGTGAATACAAATGCTACGATTTTTCTTTTTTCTCCTGTGTGTGTCCCCTGTTCTACTGACACAAAATACAGAGAGGTAATATGTGTTAGCTATTTTTGACTTCTCAAGCACGTATTCTCGTGTTCTCTTCTACTTATAGATAAGCAGAGTCCACACTTCACATTTTTAAAGAAGTTTATACAGTGACTAACATATGTTTTACAGCTTCTGCTTTGTAAATAACCTGATTTTATTGTTTTTACCAATAAAATTTAAAGAGTGACAGATCCTATATAGGTCATATTTTGCGGGGGGTGGGAGGGAGGTTGTTATGTAACTTAAATCTTGTTCAACAAATGCATTTTAAATGCGTTTGTGTTGTGTTTCTGTATATTTTGTTATCTTCTGATAAATGTATTCGGCTGGATTCCAACGGTTTTTGTTGAATGTAAAACAAAATTTGAATAATGCAAATTAATGACATAATTTATTTTATAATTTTTAAAAGTGAAAAGTCTGGACGCCATGGCAACTCTAGCAAGCCACACGACTGGTCGACATCAAGCTGTGTGACTGACGACCAGTGCGATGCCACAAACGCTGTGTGCTACGTGGACAAGTGTCTTTGTCGACCTGGATTGTTTTTCTCAACGACTTATTTTATTTGTTCTGCCAGTGAGTGAACAATTTAATCGCATGATATGGCTGCCGACAAGTAAACAATCTTTGTTTTCGCCTCGAATTTCACATTCTTAAAGGAATAACTTCTAAGACCAAGTAGCAACCTCTAAACAGATTGAATAAAATAACATAAACAACTCTACTCAGATTGTATAAAAAAGAAGAAAGCATAGAAGAAAACAACTTTACATAAATTTGTTCACTTTAATCTTAGGGTTGTTTTAACTACGTCACAATGTAAAGCATTTCATTTAAATTATTTTTTTTGTAAATACTTGTTGATCAAAGTTGTTTATGTTAGCATGCAGCACAGAAGACTTGCACAACACCTTCATGGAGTATCCAAACAGCGGTTTAAAGGGTCACATTCTTGAGATCAGGGATGGACTCAGTTTGGAAGACTGCAAGAAACTGTGTCTGAATACTAAACGCTGCCTCACCTTTGATTTCAGAGGTTTGTATGAAAAAAAAAATTCAACCGTAAATATACTTCAGCAATATAAAAATTCAAAGGATGCTTTTTTAGAAAGAATTTCTACAGACTTTAATTTTGAGTTTGCTTCATGTGTCTGTAGCACATTTGATGGCTGATTTTTTTTTTCTGGAGAAATATGTAAAGTTATAATTGCTAGTAAGGTTAAAGAATTTCAGAAATAGGGAAAAGGAAAACGGGACACTGTATTATATAAATAACGTTTCCAACTTCTGGCCCTACAAACAGGACTCAGATACAGACAATTCCCGAATCCAGTACCAACTTTTATCATTGCACAGAAGTATAATTCCATTACACTACCTTTAAAGAGAAATTTTTGTTTCACTACAGTCTTACAAAACTAAATCATAAGGAGTTTTTTATTTCTGGGTCACATGTATCAATGAATGAGAATAATAAATACAAAAATAGAGCAATCATCAGCTTACAAATGAGTTTGACTTTGGTGTACACAGTTTTATTTGCATCAACATTTAATGAAACATACTTTATGTAGGAAAGAGCACGTCCCTCAGCTCTGCACACTGAGAAACAAAAACATAGAGAACTGTAGCATCAGGATTCTGGACTAGAAAAATTTAGGCTCCTCAACACGAATGGATAAAACAGTTCCCTATATAATCATTCTAAAATCAATGTCTTGAAGGAAAGCTTCCAGGAACATAAAGGGAGAATTAAAACTGCATCCCGTCTCAACACGCTTGAGTAATAGACCTTTTGATACATGTTACGAAAACTTGCTTTTAGTCTTGTCTAAATTATTTATATCACATTCAGTTTGGGTTCATGTCTTACCTACAGATTCAGCCGTAGGAGGGCTCTGTGTTCTGCATGACGTCACGGCGCGTGAGTCGCCCTCAGAGTGGTATCCTAAGACGGGTAAAGGGTGGACCCACTACCAGAGATCCTGTCTTACAAAGTTCGCCTCATACCCAGTCTGGTACAACTTATTGTGTTACAGCGACCTGGACTGTCCTGACCCCTACAGCCAGTGTTTGACAGGCAGATGTGTCTGTTCTTCTGGTACAGTCGTCAGTGAGAACAAGGTTACAAGGTGTCGTCTTAGAGGTAAGTCAGAAGACAATGAAAATGTATTACAATTGTGAGCAGTACTCAGATTTTCCACGTAATAACATATGGCCACAGGATGTTTATTCATTGTGCTACGAGATAATAATCTCTCTTTCCATTTCCGCCACCTACCCAGTATGGACTCCTTTACACGTGCACTGAAAACACACCTCTTCGGTAAACATTACTACTTACAACCTTAGATAATCTCATAATATCATGAACCTCTCAGTTTTTGTTATTTTATTTTCTCTTTGCATTTTTATTTTTTACTTGTTTTAGTCATCACTAGTACTGCTGTTTATTTATTTATTTTTTGGTTCATATTTTATTTCTTTGTTTTCCCGTGCCTCGTTTACCATTCATGTCTCGTTCTTGTTCTTAAGCGCTAAGAGAATGATAGAAAGATGTAAGATTCTCCTAATATTTATATATCTGCTTTTTAAAGCTGACTCATTCAGTGTTTACAGTGTTCCCTCGCTACTTCGCGGTTCGTCTATCGCGGATTCACTACTTCGCGGTTTTTTTTTGAGTGAAGTATCGATCTATACTTCCGCGCTGGGAATGATCGTTCTACAAAATACCATAGATATTTCAACAGGAAAAAAAAAGAAAAATGTAGCTATATTTGTATTTCTATTAAAATACCATGTTTATTTTGTAGAAAGAAAGAAATAACTGTATGAGAAATCCATTGCTATGCGTAAGCGACGAGCCATGATTGTTATCTCCCATCTTGCAGCCAGTTCGCATCAGTTTTTTCGGTTTCTCTGAGTACAGTTATAAGTTTTTTACACTAATTTGTTATTGTACTGTATTAATACCATGACTAATATATTACTTTACACTCACATGATATTGTTTTACATGTATATATTATTATTGCATGTATGTCCCTATTTCGCGGAAATTCGTTTATCGCGGCTGATCATAGCACCTATCCCCCGCGGGAACACTGTATTCATGTCCGCGAGCTAACTATTTTGATTGTCCGAATAATGTCATTCCCGATTTTTCTGCCCGAGTCATTAACATCTAATTACTGATTGAAATAGCTTGATGTTAGGAAAGCAAACATCCGGAGAATGGTTCAGCTCTAATCTTACTGTCATCTATATTTCATTTAGTCATTAAATGCACCTCTACACACGGTGAATGACAAAGGACAGATGTCAGCTGTCTCGACTACTTTGTCTTGCCTGTGTCGGAAACACTTAGATAAAAAAAATTGCGCTATTACTAATAATTCTTGTACATAATAATTTATACATAGTAGACGGGATTAACATTAATTGGTAAGATACTGGATCTTGGATGCGAAAAAAGGAGAAATACCTAACTGCAATCGATAAGTAATTAACTTCACAGGTATACTGAGTGGAGGTGTAGGTAAATCATATCCAGTGTCTCTGTACAGCAGCTGAAGGACATAATGATGAAGAGTATATCCAATCCTTTAAATTGCAACATAATGAGGGTCGGTTGAAATGTTTTCATTCTTTTCCTTGACGGTTTCAGGATTAGCCACTTTCAGTTTTAGGATCATTACAGTATTGATAATTACTCAGATGCTTGTTTCTATCATTTAGGTTATTATGTTGCTCATCTTATACAAATTTATTACAAACGAAATTATTTGTTATGTGTCAAAGAAGAATTATGCCAAACCTGGCAGAAAAACGGAGGAAAGACTGGTGTTTACTCCATTCAGATGGCAGACAACAAGGAGAACCTGACAGTGTGGTGTGACATGGACACTAACTGCGGTGGTTGGCTGGTACATGTGTTTGTGTTTGTCAGTGTGTACGACTCAGGTGTTCGTGTTTGTCAGGGTGTGTGACTCAGGTAGCGACTCTCCTGCTAACAAGTGTGACCTCACTAACACCCAGGGTCACACACTGACAGTTCGTAGAATCAAAGAATTTGTTTCTTCCTTATCTTATAACACTACTGATTCAAAGTAGGAGAGCATAAATCTCATTAATTTTTTTCCAATGTCTCTGTCTCTGGGTGGTACAATCCGGCATGTGAGGTTGACATTAGACAAGCCTTAGGTTAGCGTCCTGGCGAGCGTGTGTCGGTTGTTTACAAATTTCTTACATCCTGTCATAATTAATAGAGATCACTGATCTTGGCAGGCAGTTTGAAAGATGTTATTTTCGGCGTTTATTTTGTAACCGTTTGGCTTAATGTGTATACCAATGTATAAATTAGTTGAACCATAACAACTTAAAGACACGTAATTTTAAACATAGTTTTGTAGAATAAACAAGTTGTATATGCTCACATGAATGTCAGCTTCATTACATGTTTAGATACTTTACCATTACCTGGAGATGTTGTGCCTTAAAAAGTGATTATGACCACAGTTGATAAAACTCCTTAACTATATATGTAATCAATCATCCTCTGTAATTAGTGTCGAATCCTATTTGTGCATTTTAGTATACACCGCAACCAGGGATGGGCAAGCTACTTTTAATTTGTAGCCGGCTAGGCTACAGCTACTTTTTTTCAAAATGTAGCAGGCTACACTACAGCTACAATTTTGAAAAAAGTAGCCAGCTACTTTGGGATACTTTTAAAATGTAGCCAGCTTCTTTTGGCTACTTTTAAAAGCGTGATGTTATAACAAGTTAGCTGTAGCCAGCTGGCTGTAGCAACATACACAAACATCAAACATACACACAAAACACTATTACTTGCTTTACAAAGTTTTTATTATAATAATGAAACGGAGAACTGCGATATACCGACAATTTTATTTAGTGAATCCATAAATGCTTTCATTCATTCCTTGCACCCTTCCTTCCCCGGCCTTTTTCACACAATAAGTACACGTATTTTACGATTATATTAAACATTTCTGGATCTTTTTCCTCATCCTGTTTTAGTGACAAAAGAAATTATATAAGTTTTCCGATAAACATTTGTTTTCTATAACTATTTGTTCCCTATTACTTAGAAATGAAAACTAAACAGATGCTTAAGTATCAGGTACCTGGTGGAATTTTCAATAAGTTAGGTTATGTGGTGATGAAAAATGTCAACCTCTTATCAATACTGTGACAATGAACAACAGACCATTGAAATAAATGAGTTTGCATGGAATATAAGTAAAACACTGCTTAATCTAATTTAGGCAAGCAGATCATAAGGCATTTTTTTCTAACACTGACACTGAAAACAAAGAAAGGAACACAAACTAATTGTTTCCAAAAGCTGATAGGGTGAAAAGTATAGTCCTGGCATACTAGAATAGACTTTAATTATATAGTAGGATGTCAAATGTAGCATATAAACACTGAAATATATTTTTCAAAAATGATCTGATAGGCTAGGCTACAGCTACTCCCCATCCCTGACCGCAACGACTGAGTTACTTGTGTATGATGGTCAGGTTTTCCAAAGACGTCGTGATGGTTCAGTTGACTTCTACAGGAACTGGGTAAACTATGAAAGCGGCTTCGGTGACGTCACTGGGGAGTTCTGGCTGGGTGAGGGTGTTTCTCTCAAATTCTTTTTCGTTAGATTCTTTGCTATTTAAATTTATAACCTCTTCATTTAGTATTAAATGTAAAATCAGGACCTTTGCTTACTCAAAAAATTGCGTACAGTACGGAGGACCCCTTCAATTTTCGTCAATGTGGTCCCAAGGGACCCCTTCAAATTTTGGCGAAGAACAGTTACAGAATTGGGTAAGTGTAGTGTCTGACATCGTAGCCCAATCTATTGTCGTCTGCTACAAGGTGAGAGTTACTTCCCTTGAACTGAGTTTTTTCCCTTACCGGGAAGAGTTATATGAACCTATTTCCAAGATGTTGACAGCGTGATTAAAATCATCGTCTCAGAAACGGAAAGAAAGTGAGCACCTCAAGTACAGTGAGCATAAGCTCATCACAGATGCTTGCACACTCTTCATGGCACAGAAATCTGACTAGACATTATAGTATGTTGATTTTTTTCACAGTGTAAAAGGACCCTTTACAGTTAGCCTGGGACCCCTTAGAAATCTGAAGAAGGGGTCCCTGGGACCCTCCAAAATTTAGCCTTAGCAGAAATCCTGTAAAATATAGGCTTTAAACAGGTATTTTGATTTGCTATTTTTTTAATATCTGATCTCATACTTTCTCTAAACAAACACCTTGCTTTATCAAAAGTTCTCTTCTGTTCATAAATCTTCATCCAGACATATTATATGTTTGCTCAGGCATATGCTTTTGAATAGTTTCTGACGTTTATGTATGACTGACTGTCAGTCTGTTTATTGTCTTTCGCACCCAGTGCCTGGAGCACTTGTCTACATGGGCAACATGGTGTAAAATAATTTTTAGTAGTAACAAAAGTAGTAGCAGTAGTGGAAGTAGTAGTAGTAGTAGTGAAAGTAGTAGTAGTATACAGACTTTCATAAGAAGTAAATAAAGTGATGCACTAAGAGATCTTATTAGCTGTTCGTAAATTCTTGTGACAAAAGCCTAAGAATTATCTCAAAAGTTCAAAATTGGCCTAATGAAGGTACTGACCTACAAGACTTCTGTGGTTCACGAGATCTTTTAAGCAAGATAAAGACAAATATTTCACTGTCAGGGTTATCCGTTAACTTAAGATAATTGCGATGTCTTACCTCAGGTTTGTCAAGGCTACACAGACTGACCAAAGATAAACCTGTCCGACTGCGTGTGGACCTTACAGAGATGAATGGCGAGCGTCGCTATGCTGAGTATTCATCATTCAGTGTGGGTGGTCCTGAGACAGACTACAGACTGAACGTGTCCGGCTACTCGGGTACCGCAGGTATGTAAATACTTATATATATATATAAGATATAGACGTAGATTGACTGGTATGCTGCCATAGTGGATGAGGTCTGAGGGGATCACTATATAAGTGAGTGTAGGTGGGCGTGAAAGTGCGTAGATGTGTGCGTGGGTGAGACTGTCTTCTACCAAACGCTTTTCGTTTGATGTAGCAAAGCAAGTGAGAGGATCCATTAAAAACAGTAAAAGGTTTTCCATGAGATTTTATTTGTGAGTTTTGTAGAAATCTGACATATTTTTCAGGGTTTTATTGGCTTCATTTTTTGGTCTTGACTAGATTTGTAGTAGTGTGAGAAGGTATGGCATCTCTGTCATTCCATTCCCGAAATAATATGGCCATAATCTCAGGTGTCAAGTCGTGTGAGAAATTATAATAATCTGCAAATATTGTTCTTTTCAGTTTCAAAGTATTTAGCGCAAATGAGACTGAAGAGACTGCACCGTTTCTAAAGTAGAGTACCTTCTGTTTTACAACCATTATTTTGGCAAGAGCGCCTGTGACATCAACAATACAAATATTGACTATGTATATCCCCTTCCATAGCATACTCTAAGTAAGAGATTCGTGGACATAATTTTCAATGAATTTTTTTTACTATCACTGAGTGTTTGTTACAATTTGCAATAAACTTTGGGTACATCAAAGTTAACATTAAAAATTACACCTTTAACGGCAGACTATTGTAAAATAGACATCTTCTAATGGTCTATGTAGAGAGTTTTCTCAAAGAAACAAAACTATACAATTTGTCAATACTTGGCAAAAGGATATTTTCAACACAGTTCGCTATCTTAGCTATGGTTGTTTTGGTCTGAAACCTGACAAAATATGTAACTTGCTCATAAAAGGGATCACGAAATGAATACAAGTTTGATGCTTACATTAACTATAAAAAGGATGGATACAAATCGACGGCTAATAAGATTGTCAGTATCCTAAGGCAACTCAGGTTGGGACTTCATGAGTATCAGCTAACCTACATTAGCAAAGTCCATGTCACACTCAGAGTAAAACATCCTTGTAGTGGAACAAAACAAAACAAATGTCAGACGGATGCAAGTTTTATTCTATGTAAGCTTTATTACCAGTATCTTAAAAACTAACTGGTGAAATGAAACAAGTCTTGGTCGGGTCTTCCGTGATCTAAAATGAGAAATTTATCTTAAACTTCTGTTTTACAAAAAGAACCAAATTCTATTTACATATTTTAATGGTTGTGTTAACATACTTTAACATGCGGTACTCGGTAATAAAAGAAGTTACCTCAGTGTGCTAGTTATGATGTGTACACTTAACTTTTGCTGCAGGGCTGTCTTGGTGTGACTAATGTGTAAATGTTATGTATAGACTTTCTTAATAGGACAATGGTGTGTTGATATTATTATCTGTAGGGTTGTCTTAAGATGGACTAGACTTGTTTTCTGCTTTATTATCATGTGTAGTGCAGGCTTCCGTCATAATGAGCAACAAAGACATAGCTAATAAGAATTAATAGCAACATCTTGTAGACTGATAACATGTGTGTTGTAGAGCTTCGTAATGCCAAAGCAATCCTATTAAAGCTTGGGTGTGTATGTGTGTTTACAGGTGACAGCATGGAGTATCACAACACCCAGAGTTTTTCAACCAATGACCGAGACAATGACCAGATCTCTTACAGCTGTGCCGCTCAGTCTCACGGAGCCTGGTGGTACATCAACTGTCACTTCTCTAACCTCAACGGTCTGTACAAGGCTGACGGGGCCGTGGGTAGGGATGGCATCACCTGGTATCACGTCCATAACGACTTTAGGAGCTTCAAGTTCAGCGAGATGAAACTCAAACCAGCCTAACATCGCCTTGTCTCCTGTACTCTCACTGTTGACACTACTAGTCAACTATACACCGCAGTTTCATTGTAGTTTGATCGGTTACTTTGATGATGATAACCATGATACTAATTCTTGCCTAACATTGTAATAAAATTACACAACTGCTTTTCACAGACTTGACTTTCTATGAATAAGTAAATGTGTTTAAAATTTAAACAATAATGATAATATTTGGATTTAAAATATTAATTCTAAGTTAAATTACTAACTCCTCAGATATTAAAAAAAATTATCTGGATATTTAACATCGTGTTAAAAATGCACTAATAAACACGTACTTTTTCAAATAATACCGGACGATGATTGCCTTTATAAAACATTGTTTATTGTTTTCATTACATATGGCAGTTATCCATTTTCCGAATTAACAAAAGGTTCAGTACTTTCGATACTTTTATGTATTGAAGCTTTACTTCGTCTATCTGTTAGACACATTCAAATAAAAAAAAATCAAATGCCAGTATCGTAGAGAAATAATCGAACTTTCAGATTTTCCACAACTCGTAAAATAAAAAACACCCCTTTTTTTTTTCATATATTATAGTCTCGTTGTCGCAAGTTAATAATCTGTGTGTGTGTGAAAGACATGGCTAACACTTCAAGTAATAAGAAGTGGGAAAGAGAAGACATACAAAGAAGGGATATAGTATTTCCTTCAGATAAGCAGTTTAACTCACAGCAGACGATCTTTACAAGTGAAGTCAGACACAAGCAGTTGACACTCTGTTTGTTTACTTGGCTGTCACACCTACACACTGGCGGGATGACTAGGCAACAACAGGGTCAACACCTGAACAAGATTTATGACCAGTTGTCCTAGATACCAAGTGATGCATGGGCTGTCATGTGTTTGATAGGGTTTTTGTATTCTATCACCTACTTTCCTTTCCTTATCAAGCTCTTATATTTTAGAAAGAAAGAAAGACTGTTGTGCTCTAAGTCCATTAAAATTGTTAATCCTACCCTCTCCAGTAGACACGATAATGTAAACAAACTTTGCGACCCTAGTTGTTTACGAGACTAGTGTCAACGACTGGATATTTTACTTTCTTCATAAGCCGCCATTACCTTTTGCAGTTAAACGAGTCAGAAGTCTGTCGCTCACTCACTCGTGCAAAAATGATTCTTTTTAACACGGTTATTCATAGAACTTCTATTTGTCTACGTGTCTGTGTTTCTTTAGTCTATGTATCCCTGTGCGAGTTTTTAAAAGAGTTTATTTGTGCGCAAGTTTGTGTGCCTGACTTTTACTGAAACTAAATAAAAATATAAACAGGCCATCAAAAGTCAATTTCTGACATCAGTGATAAGAGGTCCTTGTCACTGACAGTGATGCACCTGAGGTAAAAGTAAAGAAATTACAATACAAAAGGACTGTCATTTCATAATTATCATATATTAGTTAACAATATCATAACTCTTTTGCTCCACATGCTTTATTAACAAGTTGTAAACAGCTAGTCAAAAACATTTTGGTTAAGAGAGAAAATAACGATGAAGCTCACTCACTCATATTGTTAAAGTAATATATATATATATTATATTTGCGTGCACCTTGTTATTGAGGAGAACAAAGAAGTCAGACAGATTAGAGTTAGAGAGAAAAAGATGGAGAGAGAAAAAAAGAGACTGTCCTGTGTGATTGACTAGAGAGAGACATTTCAAGGTCTATAATCTGTAAAAGTTATTTCCCTTCTCCAAATAAAATCCTACACAGAAAATACTTCCTGACGGTGGCTCTGAGTAAAGCCTCAATAATCAGTTTATGTGAAAATTTAATTTCAAACAACACGATACCAATTATTTCTTGTATATACCTCTTGCAATGAACATCAACTTCTTAAGAAATACATAAATCGTTAACATAAATGAAATCTCGTTGTATATTTATTTTCATTTTAATCCACGCTTGTTTCAAATAAATATTTTAGTCTTCAGGATATAATATACTACATTAAGTACATAATAGCTTTGAAAACTCTTTACAGACATCAACATAGATATTTGACAAAGTTTTCATATAACCAGGAAGTGAAAACGAGAACTTGTTGAAAGAAGGTTTAGGGCCAGTCACTAGGATACTTGTAGCCGCGATAGCTTAGTTTGTAACATGGCAGGTGACTGGCAGCCAGCCAAAAACCAGTGAGGTGGATGGAGGACGTGATCGCTTTTATTTTTCCGGAATATCTGGTGTCTATCAGTAGTAAGGGATGTAGAGTGGAATTAAGGCCATCAAAACATTGCAGGTGAATGCACGCTTGCCTGACAGCGGTAAGGTGCTTAGCGAGGGGGACACTCTGACTATTATTTGGAAAGTCTAAAGAATTCATTCTTCGTGATTAATGAATGTTACTAAATGTGTTTAATGAACGAAGACATGAGTTAAATATTACGCGAAGGTTATGCTACAGGTCATTATTTCAAAACAATTGTGAAAGAATGTCAGTAGAGAACGACCCGAAAAGATAAAATGACTGTCATTTGTTAATATTAAAATATGTTAAGTAATTACAAGCAAAAGTGTGATTAAAGATCAACAATAGTTTTGAAGTGGCACAACTTATACTTGAGAAAAGCAAATAGTCTTAAGTGTATTACACTTTTTAAAAATTACTTGTTTTGAGAGCAAATGCACACATAAGCTTTTGTTACATAAATTGTAATAATTTTTTTCTGGTAGGTGTATTATTAATAGTAATGATATATATAAAGAGAGAGAAACACACAAATATGATCTAAAATATTAAGAGACAGAAAAAAGAAACAATATGTGGCTAGTGAATTTCAGTTATTGCCCATTTTTTGTAAAACGCATAAAACTGTGATGTTAAGGTCCAAAGTGACAACTTCTCTTTGTTACACGAGGATTCGTCACTCGTATCGATCATCAGTTACAAAAACACATTTTGTTTCCTGAAAGATTGCTGTCAAAACTCTGAAAGTTGATAGTATAAGTCATTAATCAGATCCGTCTCACGATACAGCGGCAATAAAACCCAATGGCAACACGAGTGAGAGAACACGTGACGACACAGAAGACAAAGTGAAAACAGTTGGACGATCAGTATCGCATAGTCTTTCAAAGATTTGAGATAAAGCAATGCCAAAATAACACATACGCTTAAATTTTATCGGAAAACTGGGATTGAAAGGAATTACAGTGTCCGTATTTGTGTCATCCCTTGTTTTTGATAATGATCTTGTTTGTCCTCCCGGACAACAGCAGGTTTTACTCCAATGGTGGGCGTAGAAAGAACGGTTGCCTGCTGTATACGACTAATCCTATTATCAACATTTGTAATCAGTGAAAGTATACATAAGCGGCTACCTATCCGTGGAGCCTGGTAGAAAATATTGCAACGTTTTACATTCCGGTATGTACCATAACTGAAAATTTAAGGAGCGAAGTATTTTAGCTCAGTTGTTTAATAAAATATTTTTTGTAATTTAGAAGCGGGCTTAACTAATTTTTTTAAATAAAAAACAACTTTGGGCATAAAACTAATATGGTTCGACTCCTGTCCGTCTGAGGTTATGTTTATTGATGTTAATCAGTCACATTTTGCTTCCTTTTTATAGAATGACATGCAGAAACATAAACAAGAAATATCCCTAGTAGCATTGGAAGGAGGTGCCATATATATATATATAGGACCCACATGAGATATCCTATGACCAATATGGGAAACCTATATCGGCCCTATCACCGAAAGTGCAAACAGGGCCGACATTAAGCCGAGATGGGCTTCCTATATGGGAAGCCCATGTGAACCTAGATATCTTTTCCAGCTATTGCTGGTAAATTTAGGTATTTTGGCATATTCTGGCTTTTATTGTTTTTAAAATCAGGATATTCCCAAGTTCCTAGAACTACCAATAATATCAAATACATCAAATTAACCATATAAATGCCAAACAAACATGATTTGTCGTTTACTGATGTTTATTGAAATTGTTAATTAAAAAATAATTTTAAATATGCAAAAATTGTACAGCTTTACTTGTCCTCCAATTCGTTCCCCACCCCAAAACTATTTTTACTTTAACAGTCTGCGCTTAGGTGCCCTTTCCCTTCTGCCATTCTCTCAATCCCTAGCACCAGTTAACCAGCTAGAGATCTGTGTCTGCAGTTCGGCTTCAGTAGCCTGAGGGCAAGTTTTTCTTGCAGCATCTAAAAATAGAACAAACATAAGAATATGAAGTCTGTGTAAAAATAATCACTGAATTGTAGGTCACTGACCCTAAAATCCAGAACATAAGGTGAAACTCAGGGTTTCTGCGGAGCCTCCGCCAGAAATGGTCAAGACACACCCGCAATTCGTGATGACAATAAAGAAGGGTTCGGTGAATGTGCATATAAACTAAAGAAGGGTTCGGTACCTCAAACAAGGTTAAGAACCACTGGTCTAAGCTCAGGATTACAAATGTTTTATTATTTTCAGTTGGCAAGTATAAACTACAAATACAAACTAAAAATTGAATGTCCTTGCCAGTGCACATACAACATAGTAATGCATATAGCGCATCTATAAATCACAAATTTTTTTATAAAGTACAAAAACTATTTCACGTGGTAACATCATTTTAGAGCATTTAATAAAGTGCCTAAATAATACAAAAAAAAATGATATAGAAACTGCTAAAAGAAAAAGCAAGGAGATAAGTAGAGCACACGGTTACTATTAATCCCTCCTTTCATTGTATGCTCGAAACGCTCAAACAAGTGTAATTGGTGTGTGAACATGTGGGTGTGTCTTTGTCTTCATATACAGGCTCCCAGGGGCGGACTGGAGCTTTAAAATTGTTAATCCTACCCTCCCCACTAGACACGATAATGTAGACAAACTTTGCGACCCTAAATGTCTACGAGACTAGCGTCAACGACTGGATATTTTACTTTCTTCATAAGCCGCCATTAAATTTTTGCAGTTAAACGAGTCAGAAGTCTGTCGCTCACTCACTCATGCAAAATGGATTCTTTTAAACAGTTATTCATAGAACTTAAACTGGTTAAAGTAATGTATATATTTATATATATTATATTTGCGTGCACCTTGTTACTGAGGAGAACAAAGAAGTAAGACAGATTAGAGTTAGAGTGAAAACGACGGAGAGAGAAAAAGAGAGACTGTCCTGTGTGGTTTACTAGAGACAGACATTTCAAGGTCTATAATCTGTAAAAGTTATTTCCCTTCTCCAAATAAAATCCTACACAGAAAATACTTCCTGACGGTGGCTCTGAATAAACCTGAAAAATCAGGGCTGTGAAAGTTTAATTTCAAACAACACGATACCAATTATTTCATGTATATACCTCTTTCAATGGACATCACCTTCTTAAAAAGTAAATAAATCGTGAACATAAATGCAACCTCGTTGTATATATATTTCATTTCAATCCACGCTTGTTTCATATAATTATTATAGTCTTCAGGATATAATATACTACATTAAGTACATAATAGCTTTGAAAAATCTTTACAGACATCAACATAGATATTTGACAAAGTTTTCATAAATCGAGGAAGTGAAAACGAGAACTTGTTGAAATAAGGTTTAGGGCCTGTCACTAGGATACTTGTAGCCGCGATAGCTTAGTTTGTAACATGCCGGGTGACTGGCAGCCAGCCAAAAAACAGGGAGGTGGAGGGGGAACGAGATCGGTTTTATTTTTCCGGAATATCTGGTGTCTGTTTGTAGTAAGGGATGTAGAGTGGAATTAAGGCCATCAAAACATTGCAGGTGAATGCACGCTTGCCTGACTCAGCGGTAAGGTGCTTAGCGAGGGGGACACTCTGACTATTATTTGGAAAGTCTAACAGACAGAAAAAAGAAAAAATATGTGGCTAGTGAATTTTCAGCTATTGCCCATTTTTTGTAAAACGCATAAAACTGTAGTTAAGGTCCAAAATGACACGTTCTCTTTGTTAAGTGAGGATTCGTCACTCGTATCGTTCATCAGTTACAAAAACACATTTTGTCTCCTGAAAGATTGCTGTCAAACTGAAAGTTGATAGTATAAGTCATTAATCAGATCCGTCTCACGATACAGCGGCAATAAACCGAATGACAACAGGAGTGAGAGAACACGTGACGACACAGAAGACAGAGTGAAAACAGTTGGACGATCCGTATCGCATAGTCTTTCAAAAATTTGAGATAAGGCAAAGCCAAAATAACACATCCGCTTAAATTTTATCGGAAAACTGGGATTGACAGGAATTACAGACAGTGTAGTATTTGTGTCATCCCTTGTTTTTGATAATGATCTTGTTTGTCCTCCCGGACAACAGCAGGTTTTACTCCAATGGTGGGCCTAGAAAGAACGGTTTCCTGCTGTATACGACTAATCCTATTATCAAAATTTGTAATCAGTGAAAGAATACATAAGCGGCTACCTATCCGTAGAGCCTGGTATTAAATATTGCAACGTTTTACATTCCGGAAAGTACCATAACTGAAAAATTTAAGTAGCGAATTTTTTTAGCTCATTTGTTTAATAAAAAAAAGTTTTGTAATTTAGAAGCTCGCTTAACTAATTTTTTTTTGAATAAAAAACAACTTTGGGCATAAAACTAATATGGTTCGACTCCTGTCCGTCTGAGGTTATGTTTATTGATGTTAATCAGTCACGTTTTGCTTCCTTTTTATAGAATGATATGCAGAAACATTAACAAGAAATATCCCTAGTAGCATTGGAACGAGGTTCCATATAAGACCCACATGAGATATCCTATGACCATATGGGAAACCTATATCGGCCCTATCACCGAAAGCACAAACAGGGCCGACCTTGGGGCGAGATGGGCTTCCTATATGGGAAGCCCATGTGAACCTACATACCTTTTCCAGCTATTGCTGGTAAATTTAGGTATTTTGGCATATTCTGATTGACATTGTTTTTAAATCAGGATATGCCAAAATTCATAGAACTACCAATAATATCAAATACATCAAAATAACCCTTTAAATGCCAAACACAATGTTACAAAAAACAAACATGATTTGTCGTTTACTGATGTTTATTGAAATTTTTAATTAAAAAATAATTTTAAATATGCAAAAATTGTACAGCTTTACTTGTCCTCAATTCGTTCCCCACCCCAAAACTATTTTTACTTTAACAGTCTGTGCTCAGGTTCCCTTTCCCTTCTGCCATTCTCTCAATCCCTAGCACCAGCTAACCAGCTAGAGATCTGTGTCTGCAGTTCGGCTTCTGCAGCTTGAGGGCAAGTTTTTCTTGCAGCATCTAAAAATAGAACAAACATAAGAATTTGAAGTCTGTGTAAAAATAATCACTTAATTGTAGGTCACTGACCCTAAAATCCAGAACATAAGGTGAAATAAAGAAAGGTACAAGCAAATTATATTGATATGTGAAAAAGTGAAAAGAGCTGGGCGATCCGTATCTCAGAGTCTTTCAAAGATTTGAGATAAGACAATGTAAGAAACTACTGGTTAATCATGGATTTAAATTAACATTATGGTTCTTTGCATTGGAGAACATTTTTATTTAACTTTTTTATTTAACAAGGGCAATCTTTTGTTTTAATACTGCAAACGCCTTTCAGGAAATCGGTCGTCCTATCAGAAACGGTAGTTATTGCGATTTTGAGTAACATGTGTTTAAATATTGTGTTTACCTTAACGTTGTTTGTATTATCCACTCTGACTATTATTTCCCATGTCTAGTTAAATGTAGCTAAATGTTCTTTATGAATGTAGACATGAGATAAATATTACCAGAAGGTTATACTGAATGTCATTTTCTAAAGACCTTTATAAAAGAAGGTCAGTACACAACTACCCAGAGACATAAAACGACCGCTGCTTAATATTATTGAAAAAATCAAAAGTGTGATTAACCACTAACAATTTTTTTAGGAGACACAATTTATACTTTAGAAGAGCAAAAAAGCATAAGTGTATTACTTTTTTGGAAAATAATTTGTTTTGAAAGCATATTCACACACATGCTTTTGTGACACAAATTGCAATACTTTCTTTTTTTCATAGTAGCTACGTTATTAATAGTAATGATATATATATATAGATATAAACACACAGATATGAACTAAAAATAGTAAAAGACAGAAAAAAGGAAGAATAAAGGGCTCGTGCATTTTAAGCTATTGCCCGTTATTTATAAAACGCATATGAAGTGTGAAGTTCCGGTCTAAAGGGACAAGCTTTCTTCGTTACATGAGGATTCGTCCCTCTTATCGCTCATCAGTCACAAAATCTCATTTTCTCTCCTGAATGATTGCTGTCGAAATGCCGAAAGCTGATAGCATAAGTCACTGCTCATATCAGTTTCACAATGCAGCGGCAATGAAACTTTAATGAAAACACGAGTGAGAGAACACGTGACGACATAGAAGATGGAGGGAAAGCAGTTGGACGATCCGTATTGTAGTCTTTTAAATATTTGATATAACACAATGCCAAAATAATACATAGAGCTTAACTTTTATCTCAAAACTTGGATCAAAGGGAATTACAGACAGTGTCCGTATTTATGTGGCGGCTAGCATCCGTTGTTTCTGATAATGCTCTTGTTTGTCCTCCTTATCAACAGCAGGATTTACTCGAACGGTGGGTGAACGGTTCCCTGCTATATACGACTAATCCTATCATCAACATTCGTCATCAGTCAAAAACTATTTAAGTGGCTGCCTATCTCTGGAGCCTGAAAGAAAATTTCACAACTTTTTACATAGCGGTAAGTACCATAACTGAAAATTTAAGTAGCGAATCATTTTAGTTCATATGTTTGAAATTTATAATAGAGTTAATAAAAAGTTTTGTAATTGACAAGCTCGCTTTACTAGTGTGTTTTCAATAAAATAACAGCTTTTTGTTTTGTTTATATTTGTCTTGTTAATTGTCTTGTCTAGTCGCTAATATATTTATCTAGCAGACAAACCAACAGAGTTAAGAACAGTCTTGACCCCAACAAGCTCGAGAATTAGCGCCTAATCTTTTTTTTTTCCAAATGATGATACATCCAAAAATTTTTTGACTTATTAATGAACTACTTTTAGGCAAACCACTAAGCAAAACATCTGCAAATTATAATTTATCTTTTTAATATCTTACTTCCCTTCTCCTCAAACCTTGTCAATCACATTTCCTCAAAACAGATTCTTCTGTCATTGATTGTAAAAGTTTTTTCTTTGAAAAACTGCTTTTTTAAATAGTCAGGTTTCATATATAATTGTATTTCAGAGCTACTGCCTAATACCTGGTTGCAGGTGTTCAACAGGTGAATACAAATGCTACGATTTCTCTTTTTTCTGCTGTGTGCGGCTCCTTGTGTGCTGACACAAACTACAGAGAGGTGAAATATGTTGCTTTTCTTGACTTCTCAAGCACGTGTTCTCGTATTCTTCTCTCTGTATAGCTTAGCATAGTCCACACCTCACATCTATAAGAAAGGATATATAGTTACTACGCATGATTTTATAGCTTCTACTTTGTAGTAAACCTGATGTTATTGTTTTTACTAACGACAAAAAAAGAGTGATGGATCCTATAGAAGTAGTATTTTAGTGGGGAGGTCGTTATGTAATTTACAGGCTTGTTCAACAAATGCATTTTCAATGGCTTTGTGTTTTGTAAATGTTCATTTTGCTATATTTTTTTCTGATATATGTATCCTAAAGGACTCCAGCAGTCTTTGTTATACTTAAAACAAATAATGAATAGTGCTAATTTATAAAATAAAATTATTAATAATTTTCAGAAGTGGAAAGTCTGGACACCCTGGCAACTCTAGCAAGCCACACGACTGGTCTATGTCAAGCTGTGTGACTGACGAGGAGTGTGATGACAAAAACGCTGTGTGCTACGTGGACAAGTGTCGATGTCGACCAGGATTTTTTTTCTCAGCGACTTATTATACTTGTTCTGCCAGTGAGTGGAAAATTTAGTAGTGTGGTATGGCTGACCATCTTTGTTTTTGGCTCAAAATACTTTTGTCTTATTTTAACATTCTTGAATGAATAACTTTTACAACCAAATACTCACTCCTATCTAGATTGAATAAATCAGTACAAACACTACTAGTAAGACTGCATTGAAAAGAAGAGAGCATAGCAGAAAACAAATGGGCTAAGAGATAGACAACAATATGTATTTCTTCACTTTAACCTTAGTGTTGTTTTAATTACGTCTGACTGTAGAGCTAATCATTTAAATTTTAAAATGTTTTTAAATATTTGTTGATCCAAGTTGTTTATATTAGCATGCAGCACAGAAGACTTGCACAACACCTTCATGGAGTATCCAAACAGCGGTATAAGGGGTCACAGTCTTGAAGTCAAGGATGGAGTCAGTTTGGAAGACTGCAAGAAACTGTGTCTGAGTAATCAACGTTGCCTCACCTTTGACTTCAGAGGTTTGTATGAAAATATCTTTCAATTTAAGATGCACTTGATTTCAGAGGTTTGTATGAAAAAAATCCTTCAAGCATTGATATACCTAAAGTCAAAGAATGCTGTTTTACAAAGAGTTTCTACAGACGTTAATTGAAGGTTTGCTTTATGTGTCAAATGCCCTCTCTCTCTCTCTGTTTCAGTCTGTGTTTTTATTATTAACAGGCTTTATAAATAATATCGTGGGTACGAAACGGCATAAATATTAGATTGATATATTATGCGTTTTTATTTTATTTTTTACAATATGTAGAGTCTTAAATAATGACTGTTTTAAAACACAAAATTACTTTGAAGCATTACAAGTTTACAAACATGTTCTAAAACGTATTTGTTACAAAAGAGATAGTGAGTACATTTAATTAGTATCATAAAATTATTTAACGTCGCATGAAAATAAAAAATTGCTGGCATGCAAGCACATATGATATTTATTTATTTCTGGAGAAATACGTAGAGTTATAATTACTAGTGATGTGAAAGGATGTCAGAGATGGGGGAAAGGAAAAAAGGAAACAATATTATGTAAATAACATTTCTAAAAGCTGGCCCTACAAACACGACTCACATACAGACAAAACCCTTTTTTAATCATTGCATGGAAGTGTGATTCTAAAACCCTACCGTAGGAGAGAAATTTGTTTTACTATAGTCGTAGAAAAATAGATCATAAGGAGATTTTTTTTTAATTTCTGAGTTAGATAAATGACTGAATGAAAATAATACAAAAATAGAGCAATCATCAGCCAACAAATTTGTTTGATTTTGGCGAAACAACAATGGACTCGAGTTACGTTCAAACAATTATGATTACCATAAAAGAAATAACTAAGCAAAGTTATATAAATCAATGATATTGGAAATGTATTCATGCATAGATAATAATACTGTACACATTAACTCTGTTTTACTTGCAGAAATGCATTGAGGCCACCTAAAACTTGTACTAGTGCTCAGTATATTTTGCAATTTCACACGGTTTTATTTGCATCAACATATAACGATACATACTTTATGTTGCCAAGAGACCTCTTGAGCACGTCCCTCAGCTCTGCACACTGTTTCTCAACCTAGAGATCTCTAGCATCAGGATTCTGGACTAGCAAAACTGGGCTCTCAAACACGAAAGGATAAAACTTATAACCACTGTTTAATTAATATCTGAAAGGGACGCTTCCAGGAATACAAAAGTAAAATTAAAACTACATCCAGCACGTTTTGTTAAAAACACTTGAGTGAAAAGCTAAGGTTTGAAGACATGTTAAGATAACTCGCTTTTAGCCTTGTTTAAATTATTTATAGCACATTCAGTTACTGTTCATTTCTTACCTCCCCTTTCAGCCGTACGAGGGCTCTGTGTGCTTCATGACGTCACCGCGCGTGTATCGCCCTCAGAGTGGTTACCTAAGACGAGTAAAGGGTGGACCCACTACCAAAGATCCTGCAGATCGAATTTCGCCTCATACTCAGTCTGGCACAACTTATTGTGTAACATCGACCTGGACTGTCCTGACCCCTACAGTCAGTGTTTGACAGGAAGATGTGTCTGTACTTTTGGTACAGTCTTCTTAGACACCAACGCTAGGTGTCTGGCTTCAGGTAAGTCGAAAGTCCATTAAAATGTATTACAATCGTGTGTAGTATTTAGATATACTGGATGTTTAATTATTGTGCAGCGAAACAATGGAACTCTCTTTCCATATCCACCACCTACCCACTATTGAATCCTTTATACGTACACTGAAAACATGCTTCTTCAGCAAACATGACTCCTAATAACATTCCCCGTAATGATAGTCCTTTTTCAAACCCTTATTTGCTCATCGTATATTATCTTTTCATTTTGAGATGGTTTATTCATCATTTAGAGTCCTGGTAATTCTTTCTTAGTTTATGTTATTTGTTTTCCTGTACCTTATAAGTTATCCATTTTCTGATTATTGTTCTTAAGCGCTAAAATCATGCTCTTTAAGAGTGTGGGCATGCACTTTACACATTTTGGATTTATTATTATTAAAATATGTAAGCCGTTAACCTTTCTGTATCTTGCAGTAAAATGTTATTCTTAGCTGTTTTAAAAAAAAGCCTAAGAACATTCATCTCAATATTTATTTAATATATCTGAATTAAAGATGAATCATTTAGTAGTTATTCATGACCACGAGCTAACTATTTAATTTTTTTTCTAATGATAAGAGGGTAATTAGCATAAGAAGCATTTGTTTAAGGAATAATGTGAAGTGCCCCATAGCTTTACTGCCGAAACTAGTTAAAAGTCGTTATCAGCTGGAATTTTAACTTAACAAAAAAACGAACTCATTTTCAAGATGATAAGAAAGAAAAATATGTCAATGACTTGTAGACAAAGGCGGAGTCCTTTAATCGTGAAGCAAAGTTTCATATGCATAACACATAAAAACAGTTTGAATAATGTAAGACCCGATTTTATTATCGAGTCATTAACATCTTATTACGGATTGAAATAGCAGGGTGGGGACAATCAAACAGCGACAGTTTGGTTGAGCTTTAATATTACCATCATCTTGATTTTGTTTTTGGCATTAAACGCACCTTTACACACAGTCAATAGAAACGACAGATGTCAGTTGTCTTAAGTACTTTTTCCTGCCTGTGTTTGAAACATTTATCAAGATCAATCAGAAATAAGTTTGCGCTATTACTAGTGATTGGTGCAAAAAAACTATTTATAGGCAGTAGAGGGAATATACGTTAATGAGTCAGAGAGTGGGTTAGTGAGTTGTTGACGTGTTTTTACTCTTTTCCTTGACTTTTGCAAGATTACTAGTTGTTATGATCATTACAGTACTGATAGTTACTCAAATGGTTGTTTCTGTCACTTAGGTTGTTTTGTTGCTCACCGTATAAAAATTTAAGCGAAACAAATTTTATATGTAACAGACAAGTCATGCCGAAAGTGGCAGGAGAGAGGAGGAAAGACTGGAGTTCACTACATTCAGCTGCCACATGAAATACTGACAGTGTGGTGTGACATGGACACTAACGGCGGTGGTTGGCTGGTACATGTGTTTGCGTTTGTCAGTGTGTGTGACTGAGATAGCGACTCTTCTGCTCACAAGAGTGTGACCCCACTAATACCGGGGTCACATACTAACAGTTCGAAGCATCAAGGAATCATTTCTCTTCTATCTTATAACTCAACTGAAACAAAGTAGGAGAGCATACATTTTTTATTTATTTTTTCATATGTGTCTGTCTCTGGGGTTACAGTCTGGCATGTGTGTTAGACATTAGACAAGCCTTCGGTTAGCGTGCCTTTGTCTGTTGTTTGCAAATCCCTTGCATCTTTCATTTATAATCGAGATTACTACGTTTGACATGAACTTTTAAATGTGCTATTTACTTTGTTAATTTTTAACCATTCGGTTTACTGTGTATCCCAATATTTCATCACAACCACTTAATGTCACGAATTTTTACACATACTTTATTAGAATAAACAAGTTGTAAATGTTCACATGAATTTCACTTTTATGAAATGGTTCAGATATCATTACCAAGAGATGTTGCCTTAAAATAATTAAAATTACAGCTGATAAAACTCCTTAACTGTATATGCTATCAATCATCCCTTAGTGTCCGATCCTATTACTTTATTTTAGTATCTGTGGAAACAACTGATGGACTTGTGTATGATGGTCAGGTTTTCCAAAGACGTCGCGATGGTTCAGTTGACTTCTACAGGAACTGGACAGACTATGAAAACGGCTTCGGTGACGTCAGTGGGGAGTTCTGGCTGGGTGAGGATATTTTTCTCTTGCGTTCTCTCCTTTGTAATTGTATATTTATCATGTCAGCATTTAGTTCAAAATGTAAAATACAGGCTTTAACCAGCTATTTTGTTTCACTCTGATTTTCCCAACATCTGATCACTTTCTCTCGCTTTGAAGAAACATCTTGCTTTGTCAAGAGTACAGTTCTGTTACATTCATATACCTTCATCCAGACATATTGTTATTTGTCTGCTAAGGAATATTTTTTGTATTGTTTTTATGTTTATGTATGATTAACTGTCGGTCTGTTATCTTGTATTTTGCACCATGTGCCTGGAGGACAATATCATGTAACATTATTATTGTTGTTAGTGTTATTATTGTTGTTGCTGTTATTATTGTTGTTGCTGTTATTATTGTTGTTGCTGTTATTATTGTTGTTGCTGTTATTGTTAGTAGTAGTACATATATCTTCATAAAAAGTAAAAAAAAGTGATGCACTAAGAGATCTTACTCATTGTTCGTAAAAGGTTACAGAAGCCTAAGAATTATCTCAAAAGTTTAAAATTAGCGGGATAAAGGTACAGACCTACGAGGCATCTGTGGTTGAGAAGATCTCTTAAGCAAGATGTAGACAAATATTTCACTGCCACGCTTATCCATTAACATAAAATAATTGCCATGTCTTACCTCAGGTTTGTCCAGGTTGTACACACTGACCAAAGATAAACCTGTCCGACTGCGTGTTGACCTCAGGGAGGTGAATGGCGAGAGTCACTATGCTGAGTATTCATCATTCAGTGTGGGTGGTCCTGAGACAAACTACAGACTGGCTGTGTCCGGCTACTCGGGTACCGCAGGTATGTGAACACTGAACAGTAAGATAAAGACGTAGATTAACTGGAAGGCTGTCTGGCTGAGTTATGAGGGGATCGCTAGACATGTGTAGATTGGGGTGAAAGTGCTAAAGTTCTATAAGCTCAGTTGTCAAGTTGTGTGAGAAATTACAATAATTCACAACTAATATTCTTCTTAGTATCACAGTATTTAGCTCTATTTGATTAACTAGGTGGCACAGTTTCTCGTGTCGGGTACCTACTGTCTTACAACCATTATTTTAGCAATAAAGCATGTGACATCTTAATACAAATAATTATTATGTATATCACTTTCTATAGCATAATCTAAGTAAAAGGTTAGTGTGTACACTTAAGTTTCATTGAAGATTTTTACTATCGATTACTGCTTTTTTTTACAGTATGCAATAAATGTCAGTCCCAGCAATGTCAAGAGTTTTCTTAAACAAACAAAACTACATACATTCTATCTATACTATGCAAAATGATCTTTTCTAACGTTTTTGCTTTCTTAGTTATGGTTGTTTTCGGCTGAGGCCTCAAAAAAAGCAGCTGCTTGCAGACGAGAGGGATCATTTAAATGACTTTTTACAGTAACTATAAAAAGGATTCATTCAAATCGTCGTCCAATGATGTTAACACTATCGTAAGGCAACTCAGATTGGGAGTTTGTGATTATCAGCCGACCTACATGATCAAAGTCCATGTCACTCTTAGAGTAAAAAATTCCTTGTAGTAAACAAAACAAATATCAGACGGATGCAAGTTTTGCTTGATGTAAGGTTTTTTCACAAGTATCAAAATGGTGAAGTCAAACAAGTCTTGGTCGGGTTTTCCGTGATCATTAGGGGGGTTCATTAAATATGTTAATTTCTCATTTTTGCAAGAAATTTATTTTAAACTTTGTTTTTTTACAAAATGCATCAAATTCTATTTAAATATTTTTAAATGCTGTGTTAACATACCTGTAGCATGCGGTGCTTGGTAATAAGAGTAGTGTACCTCAGTGTCGTAGCTATGATGTGTACACTTAATTTTTGCTGTCTTAATAGGGCAATGGTGTATTGCTAGCATTTTCTGTATGGTTGTCTTAAGATGGACTCTAGAAGTGTTTGTTGCTTTATTGTTATATGTAGTGTGTGGCTCCGTCAATATGAGTAACACAGACATTAGGAATAGGAAATACTAGGCACTTTTTTACACAGATAATATGTGTTCACAATGCAACCCTATTAAAGCCTGTGTGTGTGTGTGTGTGTGTATCTGTGTGCGCACGCGCGTGTGTGTGTCCTTGTGTTTACAGGTGACAGCATGGAGAATCAGAACTCCATGAGTTTTTCAACCTATGATCGAGACAACGACAAAGACTCTTACAACTGTGCCACTCGGCATCAAGGCGCCTGGTGGTTTTACTTCTGTGGTAACTCTGACCTCAACGGTCTGTACAAGGCTGACGGGGCCGTGGATCTTAACGGCGTCATGTGGTATCTCGCCCATAACGACGGCAGGAGCTTCACGTTCAGCGAGATGAAACTTAAACCAGCCTAACATCGCCTTGTCTCCTGTACTCTCACTGTTTACACCCTAATCTGTTATAAACCGACGTTTCATTGTAGTTTGGTTGGTGACTTTGATGGGGATGTTAATTGTAGTCTAACATTGAAATAAAATTACGCAACTGTTTCTCTTAGACTTGACTTTTCATGAATAAACATGGCGCTTAATCAAATAAAACATCACGTACTTTCAAAGATAACAAAATTAGTTGACTTTTTCAGCCTTTAAAAGAAAGTAATCAATAGAGAAACTACAGTTTGATAACTATATTTATTTTGTTACGTAATTTTGCTTTGTGTCTTTGCGCTCACTTCCATTCAGTGATTATTTCTTTTAACTCGCGACACACTTTTCAGGTTTATACACATTTTCAAGGGAAAGATAGAAACATCTTTAGTAGCTTACGTACTCACAAAAGGTTAAATCGTGCCGAGAAAAAGACAGACATCAGCAGGGGTCACCTGTATTGTAGTTGTTCAAACAAACTTGTCATCACTCCAGTTAAAAGATCTGGGTCTCGTCTCGAGTCACTCTCTGTATGTGACATTTGTTCCCTCGGCTAGGCGTCGGGAAGTTTCTTGGGATGCTCCGATTTTAGCTCCTCCCCATACATCACACTGCACGTAACATTCACACACAACACTCATATCATCTCACTACTATCTCAAACTCCACACATTCACACACAGCATTTATAACATGACACTATTACATGACCCAGTCTTGTATATACCTTTTGGAATAAGCATCAACGTGTTAAAAAAGATATAAGTCGTTAACATAATTACAACCTCGCAGTTGACGTTGTATATATGTATATTACCCAAAGCTTGATTCATATAACACATAGTCTTCAGTATACAATTCACTACATTAAGTACATTATAAACTTTGACATCCGTTTAGAGACATCAACATAGATATTTGATAAAATTTTCATAAAACCAGGAAGTGAAAACTAGAACTTGTTGAAATAAGGTTTAGGGCCTGTCACTAGGATACTTGCAGCCGCGATAGCTTAGTTTGTAACATGGCGGGTGACTGGCAGCCAGCCAAAAACAGGGAGGTGGATGGGGACGTGATCGGTTTTATTTTTCCGGAATATCTGGTGTCTGTTTGTAGTAAGGGATGTAGAGTGTAACTAAGGCCATCAAAACATTGCAGGTGAATGCACGCTTGCCTGACTCAGCGGTAAGGTGCCTAGCGAGGGGGACACTCTGACTATTATTTGGAAAGTCTAAAGAATTCATTCTTCGTGATTAATGAATGTTACTAAATGTGTTTAATGAACGAAGACATGAGTTAAATATTACGCGAAGGTTGTGCTACAGGTCATTATTTCAGAAAAAAGAAATAATATGTGGCTGGTGTATTCTAACCTATTGCTTACTATTTATAAAACACATGAACTGTGAAGTCCCGGTTCCAAGTGACAAGTTAGTTTACTTACATGAGGATTCGTCACTTGTATCGTTCATCAGTTACGAAAAACACATTTTGTCTCCTGCATGATTGCTGTCGAAACTCTGAAAAATGATAGTATAAGTCATTCAGATCAGTCTCACCATACAGCGGCAATAAAAGCCAATGAAAACAGGAGTGAGAGAACACGTGACGACACAGAAGACGGAGTGAAAACAGTTGACGTTCCGTATCGCAGAGTCTTTCAAAGATTTGAGATAAGGCAATGCCCAAATAACACATGCACCTAAATTTTGACAAAGGACAAGGGACAAAGGTTATAAACATCGGCAACCGAAATAGTGCCATGTCAACAGCCATCCTCTCTTGATGCAGGCCAGCGACAACTGAATCAGCCAATATCAGTGTCGCTGTAATGGGTTATACGCCCAGACTAAGGTTTTGCTTGTGGCCACCTGCTGTGTGACCGAGCGCGACTGACAGTAGTTGTTGGAGGGACAGGAGTAGGGATGGTGTCTTGTTTCAGGCATAAGCTGCAGGAGTGAGGGGGAGGGGGCAGGGAAGTGGACGAGCGCTCTGATTGAAGCTTGTGCGAAGCAGGGGAGTCGCTTACATCAGATGACTGGGGGATGCGAGGGCTGATGGCGACTGTTGTCTGTCGTTCCCGCTGCCTGTAGATGCCGGGCGTCGCGTTGTGTCACTGTGTCACGGATCTGAATCGTCTCACTCAACTCCCGCTAAACACAGTGGAGGTGGCAGGAGAGCTCTACGCCATGGTTGCATTGATCTACTGTGGGATGGGTGTGGGAGATGTGGCAGTCGATTGTAGGCTGGATGGCATTGTAACGGGCAGTATCAGTACTGGGGGAAGAGATTGGTCGTCCGTAAGGCAGTGTGTACTGCGTGGGGTCTAGCAAATCTCGAAAGGTAGGACAGTGGCTGTGTGTCCCCTCCGGATCCTGGTGGCATTGCGAGGGGACATATATCTCAGGAGTGACAGGTCATCCGACCTCAAGCTCGATCGCATTGTATTCAGTGTCAGTCAGCGCCTTCAAAGCAGAGTCCGTTATAGGGAAAGCACATCTATGTTTGTGTCCGAGAGTGTGTGGACGATTGCTACGAGAGTTTGAAATTCCTCGTCCACCCACTCGCTGCATGCTTTACCCTGACAGGACAGTACACGTTGGATAATATACGTGAATTTTTAGCACTGTCTTCCTGATTTTCTTGGGGCGAATGCATATACTAAGGTTGAGGGTCGACTGCCGTAGAATTGAGAGAATATTTTCGTTATATATTTTAATAGGGGTGGAGGGTAAAGGGCTGTGATGGGGGCCATAGTTAGTCCATTTGCGATATGAGGGTTTTTGGCTGGTGTTCCTCAGCATAACGTTGGTACACTACGTTAAGTGTATATGAGCGGTGACAGCCCTTTACAGACATTAACATAGATTTTAAACAAAATTTTCATAAAACGAGGAAGTGAAAACGAGAACTTGTTGAAATAAGGTTTAGGGCCAGTCACTGGGATACTTGTAGCCACGATAGCTTAGTTTGTAACATGATAGGTGGCTAGAAGCAAGTCACAAAACAGGGAGGTGGAGGAGGGACGTGATCGGTTTTATTTATTTTTTGGGGGGGAATATCTGGTGTCTATTAGCGTTAAGGGATATAGAGTGTAATAAAGACCATAAAAAACTGCAGGTGAATGCACGCTTGCCTGACTGTTAAAGCAGCGGTAAGGTGCTTAGTGATGGGGAGGGCGATATGCGTTATTAGTTCCTTGTGTAAGAAACGTTTGACAGCTGCTGAATCATAGATTTAAATTCACATTTAAACTATTTCTGTTTGGGAACTTTTTATTGAAAGGGAAATGTGCTGTTTTCATATTACAATCGCATTTTAGGAGATTGGTCGTCGTATCACAGAGACGATTACTATTGCGGTTTTCAAATAACACATGTTTGAATATTGTGTTACCTTAACCTTGATTGTCTTACTGACTCTGACTTTTATTTCCCACGCCTAGAGAATTCACACTACGTAATTATTGTATGCTACTAAATGTATTTTATTAATGTAGACATGAGTTGAATATTAACAGAAGGTAATGCTAATTGCAATATTCTCAAGACCTTTGTGAAAGTCACTACAGAACGACCTGGAGATATTAAACGACCTCCGTTTGTTGTTATTATTAATAAAATGAGGAACAAAAGTGTGATTAAGCACTAACAATTCCTTTTAAGAGACACAATTTGTACTTGACAACAGCAAATAGGAATAAAGAAGAATATATGGCTGGTGTATTTTAAGCGCTTGTCTATTATATATTTATAAAACGCATATAAACTGTGAAGTTGCGGTCCAAAGTGACAAGTTCTTTCGTTACATTAGGATTCGTCACTCGATTCGTTTTTCAAATACAAAAACACATTTTTCTACGGTATGATTGCTATCGAAACGCTGAAAGTTGATAGTATAAGTCATTGGTCATATCAGTCTCACGACACAGCGGCAATAAAACACCAATGACAACACGAGTGAGAGACCACGTGACGACACAGAAGACAAAGTGAAAACAGTTGGACGTTCCGCGTTGCAGAGTCTTTCAAAGATTTGAGATAACACAATGGAAAAAATAACACAGTCGCCTAAATTTTATTGCAGAACTTGGATTAAAAGGATTTACAAACAGTGTTCGTATTTATATTGCGGCTAGCATTCGTTGTAACATGGCGGGTGACTGGCAGCCAGCCAAAACACAGGGAGGTGGAGGGGGACGTGATCGCTTTTATTTTTCTGGAATATCTGGTGTCTGTAGTAAGGGATGTAGAGTGGAATTAACGCCATCAAAACATTGCAGGTGAATGCACGCTTGCCTGACTCTTTCGTCAGCGGTAAGGTGCTTAGTGAGGGGAGATGTGTTATCTGTTCCTTGTGTTAGAAACTTTTGACAACTGTTGAATTATTGATTTATATTAACATTTAAACTATATCTGTTTGAGAACTTTTCGTTAAAAGGGCAATATGTAGTTTTCATCTTACAATCGCATTTTAGGATATCGGTCATCGTATCACAGAGATGGTTATTATTGCGGTCTTCGAGTAACAAGTGTTTGAATATTGTGTTTAGCTTAAAATTGGTTGTCTTACTGACTCTGACTATTATTTCCCACGCCTAGAGAACTCACACACTGTGATTTTTGAATGTTACTAAATGTATTTTATGAATGTAGACATAAGTTGAATATTAACAGAAGGTAATGCAGGTAATTGTTATTTGCCTACGACCTTTGCGAAAGAAAGTACAGAACGACCTAGAGAGATAAAACGACCTCAGTGTGATCACAAAAGTCTGATTAACGATACCTGTTAGGAGACACAATTTATACTTGACAATTCAAATAGGTATAAGTGTATAAATTACTTGTTTTGAGAGCAAATGAACTCATAAGCTTTTGTGACATAAATTGAAATACTTTCCCTTTTTACGCGTAGCTACGTTATTAATAGTAATGATAAATATATATAGAAACACACAAATATGATTTAAACATTTTAACAGACAGAAAAAAGGAAAAAAAAGTGGCTGGTGTATTTTAAGAAATTGTCCATTGTTTATAAAACGCATATTAACTGTGAAGTTCCGGTTCAAAGTGACAAGTTCTCGTCGTGACATGAGGATTCGTTACTCGATTCGTTTTTCAAATACAAAAACACATTTTTCTACGGTATGATTGCTATCGAAACGCTGAAAGTTGATAGTATAAGTCGTTGGTCAGATCAGTCTCACGAAACAGCGGCAATAAAACCCAATGAAAACACGAGTGAGAGAACACGTGACGACACAGGACACGAAGTGAAAACAATTGGACGATCCGTATTGCATAGTCTTTCACAGATTTGAGATAAAACAATTCCAAAATAACACATACGCTTAAATTCTCAAAACGTGGATTAAAAGTAATTACAGACAGTGTCCGTATTTATATTACGGATAGAATCCGTTGTTTCTGATAATGCTCTTGTTTGTCCTTATCAACAGCATGTTTTATTCGAATGGAGGGTGTTAAAAAAATGTTTTCTGCTATATACGACTTAATCCTATCATCAACATTCATAATCAGTCATACCGTATTTAAGAGTCTGCCGAACCGTGGAGCCTAATAGAGAATACCAAAACTTTTAAGATACCGGTAAGTACCATAACTGTTAAGTAGCAAAGCATGCTAGCCCGTTTGTTTAAAATTTATAATAGAGTTAATGAAAAAAATTATTTACAAGCTCGCTTAACTAATTATTTTTAATAAAATAACAGCTTTGTGTTTTATGTGTGTCTTGTGAAATGTGTCTGTTTTTTTCTAGTTGCTGATAGATGTATTTGGCAGGACACCAACAGTCTTGAGGACAGTCTTCACCCCAACAAGCTCTAAATTTATCGACACTTCTCAAATCTTTTTCCTAGATGATGATACATCCAAAAATACCTGACTGCGATCAAATTTACTTACTTCTGTATAACACCTGTGACATAGAACTAACATAGTCCGACTCAGGCTGTGTTTATTAATGTTGATCAGTCACGGTTTGCTTCGTTTTTATGAATGTTTATTAAGACTGTCATTGTGTCCTTTGAACATATTTCCTGTCTCTGTCTCTTTATGTCAGAGATATTAGCCCAGGATTCGTGTAAAGTGTGGAGCGCGTTATTATACGCAAGTTATGTTATTATTAAATTTTATTGCTAGTAGAACCGAATGCAGTAATTAGTACTTATTGCTATTACAATAACCAAACAAATTACGATAAACACAAAATCTTGCACTTTACGTGGTTTCAGGTGTTTAACAGGTGAATACAAATGCTACGATTCTTTTTTTTTCTCCTGTGTGCGGCTCCTTGTCTATTGACAGAAACTACAGAGAGGTGAGATGTGTTAGCTCTTCTTCACTTCTCAAGCACGTGTTTCGTGTTCTTCTCTCTGCATCGATAAGCAGAGTCCACACCTTACGTCTATAAAGAAGGATAGTTGCTAGGAAAGATTTTACAGCTTCTACCTTTAGAAAGCCTGATGTTATTGTTTTCATCAATGGAATTTAAGAGGTTATGTATCTTATACAGTTCATCTTTATAGGAGGGAATTTGTTGTTAAACGTAGACAGAAATGAATTAATAACATAAAATTATTAATAATTTTTCAAAGTGGAAAGTCTGGAAACCCTGGCAACTCTAGCAAGCCACACGACTGGTCGACCACAAGCTGTGTGACTGACGAGGAGTGCGATGCCACAAACGCTGTGTGCTACTTGGACAAGTGTCGATGTCGACCAAGATTTTTTTTCTCAGAGACTTATTATACTTGTTCTGCCAGTGAGTGGACAATTTAATAATGTGGTATGTCTGGCTGCAAAAAAAAACCTTTTGTATGAATTTTGCATTCCTGATGTAATAACTTTTAAAACAAAATAGTCAAATCTATCCTTACTGAATACTATATAAACTCTATATAAACTATATGAACTATATAAACACCTTTAGAAAAGAATAAAGTAAATAAGAAAAAAAAATGGGCAAAGAGATAGGCAACAATATAAAACTCTTCACTTTAATTTTAGTGTCATTTTCAATACGTCAGAATGTAGAACTATCCATTTAAACGTAAAATATTTTGTAAATATTTGTTGATCACAGTTGTTTGTATTAGCATGCAGCACATCAGACTTGCACAACACCTTCATGGAGTATCCAAACAGCGGTTTATGGGGTCACAGTCTTGAGGTCAGGGATGGACATAGTTTGGAAGACTGCAAGAAAATGTGTCTGAATACTAAACGCTGCCTCACCTTTGATTTCAGAGGTTTGTATGAAATAATATATAGAATTTTACTTACTATATATTTTAAAGAATGTCAGATATGGGGAAAATGAAAAAAGAAAACAGTAT
>SRHC01000720.1:25002-115924 GCA_004794325.1 Pomacea maculata | reverse complement strand
ATTATATATATATTAACCATCCGTAAATCGAAATTGTTTTATCTTCCTATACAATTATCTATCAAGCTGTTTCCTTTATTTCTATGACTAATTATAATAGATGTTTCGTGTAAGGAGATATTCATTGTCTTGAACGAGAGCGGAAAACAGGGAAATAAATTGTGTGACTGACGCACCGACACGGGTGACCCGGATGTTTCACTGCCCTGTAAACAAGACGTTTTGCTTTATCCTGCGTCACTTCACACTTGTACACACAAAGGTTTATAACATCAGATATCAACAACGCTGTGTGAAGACAGAGAGCGAACTGTGCGCAACTTCCGCTGGGAATGGCGCGTGCATGACGCTGCTACAGTTACGCAGATTGAAATCTGTAATATGACCTACTTTGGGAGTGTAATGAGGTCGAAGGTGATGGGACAGTGTTATCTTGCAGGAAAACCATGCAGCCTGTGGAATAACCTTTTGAACTTTTAGTAGCTTGGCTACAGTTGTGTGAGCACGCATGCAGTAAGCAGCTTGACCTGACATCAAGCTAGCAGTGCGTGCAGCAGCAATGGTGTTTATGATTAGATGAACCCCTTTACACTTGAATTTAATTTCAGTTTTATTTGTTAATTTTACTTTATTTTTTTAAATATAAAATAGACGTTTTGTGGTGGTGTGGTTAAGTGTGTTCAGCTTAGAAGGTTGGATCTTACTACCTCGGCGCCAGTAACACGTGACCTGCATGAGCATATGCTCACCTGTTCTGACCAGTACCCGGGAGAGCGTTACACATAATGAACCGATGACCAGTTCATGCTCTTTAACCTTTACCTTTTAATATCTCACAGAAGAGAAGTGTAGCATGTGTTTCAGTTCTAAATACACACGTACATCATCTCCCAAAAGTAAATAAAGTATGAAAGAAAAAAAAAAGATTTCCGACAGGAAGGAGTTCCACGTTCAGTGAAACACATTCTATTTCTCTCTCGTTGTGTGTGCACGTGCATGAGTGGCTTTGAGCAAGTAAGTTAGACTCTGTAAAAAGGAAATTAAATGAGATAATAATGACAGCATTTTAATTGAAAGAATGCAGGAAATAATAAAAACTAAATTTCAGTAAATTTGATTTGACAAATATTTAATAAACAGACGTAGACGAAACAACAGAAGTGTGTCTTATGCTGTTCAGTCGGGTTTGTGTTCCATGGTCAGGAATTTTCTCACAACCGACCTCAGAGTTCTTGGTCCTTGCTCACTTGTGGAGATCGTCCTTTACCCTTCAAGACATAGTAATGCATGGGCACGAAATATGTAACTGGATAAATTAAATTTAAACAAAGTGATACAATGATGGACTTAATTATTATCGTCACTTGCTGAAAACTTCTGTGTTTGTACATGCGTGCGTGCAGTCGCAAGCACCCTAATACTATCTGAACTACAAAAATACATATTTAATGGAACTCAAAACTTTTTTATCTATCTCTTTTGTTCTCTTTTTCATACAGGCACTAATTTGCGCTCGCGACAAACCCTTGCCGACAATGGAGAAGAGACCTACAGTTACTGTTCATCAGAAGCTGTAAAGTTGGGAGAAGGATCCGTTATCTGATGTTCAACACAGTCTTCTCTCGGACACCTTTGCTACTCAGTAAAACCGACGTCCAAAAGTAGAAAATAAAAAGATTTGCTAAATATAAGTTTATTAGCGCCATTTAATTTTTTATTTCTATCTATATTTTTTTTTAGTAAATAATTGCTTTCCCACCTGCCGAATTCAGCAGCCTCTTTCACCGTCTCAGGCAGACTTCGACCTTTGGTCTCTGGCTGCACCAAGGCCATGACAGCTGTCAGTATACCGGCCGCGCCGAACACAATCTGGGGTAATGCTGGTCCCCATACCCCAGATATCAAGATATTCTGGTGGGTATAACGAACGACAAACTAGCATTCTCTTTTTATTGGATCTTATTTCTTTAAATTTTTTTTTAAATCTACCTGCACTCCCACAATCCCTTTATGTCCATTTTATCATTCTGCCGAAAAACATACTGAGCAATACACCTTTTTCATCATCAACTCTGCGAAATGAGGTTTCTAAAAGCTCTTCGTTCTAAAGAGTACGTGTCTCCATGCTGTTTCATTTAAAACATGTTACGATAACGAAAAATTGTTTTAGCCAGTCCTTCACCATACTAATGGATGTCAGTCCTCAATAGGTCCGTAGTTATGAAGAGAGGAGAAACTTAAGTTTGAAAGTATGTCAATATTTATGTTGGCCGCTTTACAGTTAACACTTCAATGTGGATATACATTTATTCTTTTAAGGTAAAACATCGCTTAAAGACGATATGTCGCTATTGTAAAGTCCGCAAAAAACGTTCTTAAATTAATCTTTCTAAAACAGATTTATGGTTTAGCAATGTCTTACAGTCAACTGGAAGTTTTCATAGCTAAATATTTCTTAATAAACTCATGTAATACCGAAAGTAAATACATGTATATTGGTTATGAATTTTTTTCCCCTAATTTTTCTATTTTCATAACCGTATGACATTCAATAAGTAGACAAATAAGGACAATATTTAACTAAGTTTGTATACCAATGTCAATCAAGTCTTTGCCAAACTTAGTCAAACGTGTTTTACCTACTAAGAAACTTTAGTCACTGTGGCGCTCACCAGATCAGCGATATATGGTGAGCCCAGAGAACCAAGGCGAGCCATCATGGACGAAGAGCCAAGTCCAAAGCTGCGGAGCACTGTAGGGAACAGCTCCGGTGACATGATGTACAGAAGCCCGAAGGAACACGATAAACACAGACGTCCGAAGAACGACAGACCTCGCAAGATCCAGCCTGCACGCGCACCACCCACAAAGGTGTGTAAATAGTTAGGAAGGCATGCCCTTGTTTACCATACAAAGCTCGTTTTATGAAGAGCATGAGAGCACTGAGTGAGCTGGTCAGTACATGCAAAAACAACACTCTTCACGTCGTCCTCATTATTATAACCATATTAAAATCAAGTTTGTTTTTACAAAAGAGTTTTAGTAACAGGCTGTGGAGGAAAGTTATTAAGACGGAAATAGGCATCATGACAATATGAAGAACTACAGCATTTACTTTCTTGAAAAGAAAAATAAAATGTTTTGTTTTTTTTGTAAAAAAAAAAACTTCGAGATATACATACTATTTCCACCCAAAACAACAGGTAGAGCTGTGGCTAGGCAGGCCACGCCACCAACACCAGAGGATGCTATGAGCAAACACCGCCTGCCCAACCGGTCAACGAGGCCAACGAAGGCACCAACACTGACGAGGTCGACGAGACACATGATAGTGGAGTTCAGGAAGACGTTGCCGCCCATGTTGGACACGTTGAACATCAGGCCATACATACACATGACGATGAGGATCCTGTAGTGTAGAACTGAGATGTTTAGAAATCAAATGATGTACAAGTAGAAATCATAACTAAGTTTTGTCTCCCCTTGATTAAAAAAAAAAAGCCATCTGACTGGTTCCATACATGACACTATGGTCTTACCAGCTTAAATACAGAAGACTGTAGCGCACGAACAGTCGAGGAATACGAAAGAGAGCCACAGGAGTAACCGCCATTTTCTTTCGATCTTGTAAGTCAGAGTTGTCAATCGCTAAAATTGTAGGGGGCGCTGATTTGCCATTGACGCGTGCGATGACGTTGATGATTTTTTGTGCTTCCTCGTGTCGACCTTTAGACATCAGCCATCTTGGGGACTCGGGGATAAAGCTGCAGGCGAAAACAAATATATTACACGTCTTTTTTAACACATTTAGACCAGAAAGATCGACTGATAGACATTAGTGGACGTAGAGATGTATTGGGACATACTGACACAAGAACTGTGTGAATCCTCACAGATATAGTAATTCCCCCTTTTTATGCTTACAAATAACCGATGATAACTGGTAGACTTGGTACTGCAAGACCAGCTTGAAAGTACTGGGCATTCCTAGCAAGGTACGCTATTAACACAGCTACTAAATATCCGAAGGATCCAGCCACTGAAAATGCGGTTGAAAACCATCTTCGCTCTTTTGGTCCTACTAGCTCTGTGCCTGAAACAGAAAGAAATTGGAAAATCTTGAACTGTTTTTAGTTCTTCAAAATGAAAAACAAGCAAGTGAGCTAGTAATATATATGTATATATTGTTTGAGATAAGAGGTAATGACATACCTATAACAAAACAGCACAGATATGCTCCTGTGGTTGCGGCGCCAATGAGAAATCTGAAGACGATTAGAATGGCAAGACTAGATGGGAACACAAGGCCAACGGCAGATGCTGCCAGAACAATCACTACTACCGAGTAAACACGACGCCTGCCAAAGCTGCAAAGCCAAGAGAACAAAATGATCTTTTCCAGGGTTTTCTAACTGAAATCTTGGTCAAACTAAGAGATCAACCTTTTTATATTAGAATGCCAATTACACTTGAAATACAAAAATTGTTAACCCTTGGTCAGCGTGTGCTGTTTATATAAACAGCTTAATAGTTTGATGAAAAACAGAACAGCCACAATCGACTTCAAAAGAACTATTTCCGCAGTCAATTCCAGCTTAAAGAATAACCTTATTAGTTTTCTGTATGTTCATGCATGAAGTAATAGCTTGGTCTAAACTTGAGAAAATCTCTTCTGCATACATCAAGCATATGCAACAGAAAGGGAGGCTTAAGTAATTCAGATACGTAAAGAATGTAAGTCTAAACGAGTTTTTTTTTCTTCTTTGAATTCGGTCTGTCGTACTTACTAGTCGCCAAGTGCACTGGTGATTAGGGCGCCAAAGAATTTTCCTGCCGAAACGGCCATGGTTGAGTGAGAACGATATATCTGAGAGTCGCAGACTAGGTTGAGCTGAAAATTTTTTACAATTAACAACTTTCGTTAAAAAACTTTATGTACATAACTTGAAAAAATATACATTTGTTTACGTACAATTATTTTAAATATTATAAGGCAGTAACAATTTCTGATAAAGCTAGCTAATTCGTTAAGATTAAAGCTTCTTATTTTTATCCACTGGTCCTTTGGGAGTCGTAGGTGGTGGCAGATGGGTCAGTGTGAGGTCTGTAATTCAAAATTTTGAAAATCTTGCTGCAGGTGTTAATCATGATTACACCGTTACATCATACAAGACAAAATACGAAGCCTAGCTCGGGTTCAGTTAAGATTGAAGAAGAAAAGGATCGCCAGAATGATACTGTCATCTGTTGATTAGTAAAAAAAAGTCAAAAGAAACAGAAGATATACATAATCTCACTTGTGTGACAAAGGTAGAGGAGAACTCCGACCTGTCATACACCCATTCACTGCAAGCTCTCGTGCTCCCATTGTACTGGACTGTATCGTTGTTGTCGTCTGCATCATACACCGTACATTTAGAGTAGTCGCCCTTGCTATTGATGGGAATGGCCTGACTAATGAGCTGTGCGTGAAGTTCGCTTTGAATATCGTACGTGTCGTTTGGGTAGCCTGGGATCTGGCACCTGGTAGACAAAACACGGTATTTATTTCTGATCAATATATATTTACTGATACTATTATACAGAAT
Organism: Pomacea maculata; assembly: GCA_004794325.1. Classification (NCBI taxonomy): domain Eukaryota; kingdom Metazoa; phylum Mollusca; class Gastropoda; order Architaenioglossa; family Ampullariidae; genus Pomacea; species Pomacea maculata. The sequence continues at coordinate 110,336 of SRHC01000720.1, read as the reverse complement.
GACGACAAACTCAAAGATACAGACAAAGTAATAATGTACAACATATCATATATCACTATGGATATAAAATAAGCCCATGTATTCATAAATATTCCTGTTCAGCTAACTTCTTTCTTCGTAGCTGTGGTGCTTTGAGAATTTCTTTATAGATTATTCACTACAAAAACAGGGAGCTAAAGGTAGATAATAGTAGCTGAGAATAACAAAGAAGCATAGAGGCTGGACTGGATAAGTGGATGGCAATACCTGTGTTTTGGAATCCTCATCGTAAAGACGGGGGACATATTATGCATGAAGACAAGAGCGCTTGTCAGACTGATCAGACACACCAGTCTCTTCTGGTACAGGCCGAAACTTCCTGTGACTTGAAGAGCTTCCTCAAAGGTGACTCCTTGCTGTTGTTGCTCACCTGCTGACCACCACCCCAAAAAAAAATCTGGTCTGTGTCATACTTCTTGATATAGGACAACTACTACATAACAAAAATGTATTCACTGTAAAGCTAACAATACATCCAACATGTCTAGAATATCTGATGATTTACAGAAGCCTCTTCTCTCAGAATCTCACATGACATATGTAATATTTGTGATGTTTCGACACAAGCAACACCAATTTAATTTTTCTCCACATGATGCTGTATGTTTAGAATATGATTTATTTGTTGACAGATAGAAATCTGTTCATTCGGATTCACATGTATTTGCAAGTAGATAATTTATTTCATGACACACATATACATGGTACAAGACATTTGAAGAGCAAACAAGTACGAGCACTGATTAGAATCAGACATTACTTAGAGACTCCATTGTTTATAAAACCCTTTCTCCGATATCAACAGCTTCAAACTACTTTCGTGGCCTGTACTTACGATTCATCCTGCCTGTTGCCAAGTACCTCGTGATATTGTGCACAGGTCTTACTTGGGAAGGAGAGGTGGTACAGAATATTTTTTTTAAAAAAACTGCTTGACAAAGTAAAACGTGACAAGAATTGGATTAAACTGAATCCTAGTGGGTCCGAGCCAATCTTTCTTTCTCTACTTTTTTAAAAGTCCAATGACATCCTTGTTTTAAGCTGTCAAAGCTAGGACAAGGCTAAAATTTCGCTCTCTTACGAGCAAAGTGTAATACAGGTGAGAATGGAAAGGTGTATGTGGTTGCGTGAGGGATTGGAAGTTTCTGGAAGGACGAATGACTACTATATATTTTGTAAACGGGTGCCAATCCTCCACTTCACGAGAAAACACATGCGCGTGAAGAGTGGCGACTGTGCCGCAAAGCCTGTTAGGCTAAATTTTTCAGTTGGCAAAAATAAAGTCGTTTTTTGAAACTTCGTTTTAAAGCCGCAACTCGAATGAACTAGGGAGTACAATATGTTATCACAGAAATATTTTTAAGGGTAAGCACAGTGTTTTGAGGCTGGACAATCCTTGACACGACCAATCCTTCGTAATGGATGCAGGACGGGCATTTTCGACGGGTATTGTAAGCACAGAGCACCTTGTGTGTTCTAGTCATGGAATAAATGTTTTAGGGCATCGAAAGTTGGGGCGCAACCTCTGCGTAGAACGGAATTCAGAGTATACACAGAGAGGACCTATCTCAGGCATATGACTTTGTCTCACTGCCAGTCTGTGGGACTCCAGTAAGTTGCTTTATGTGAGCATTTGCGAGAACAAGACAAACATTTTGGTGAGGAAGTAAGAAAGAGAGCGTGTAGTGATTAATTTGTGTGTGTGTGCTCGCGCGGGCCTTGGTTCTCTGTCTTTCACGCGCATGAACGCAGAGAGAAAGAGTGTTCTTGTATTATTCATCTGTGTGTAGCCTTCTAGCAAATAAGCAAGTCACTGGACTGTAGTCCCGATTTGTCTGTAATAATTGTGCTCGTACACTTTCAGAAATGGAAGCAGCATTGTTTTGTTTGTTGCAGAAATAGTGCTGAACATCTTGCCACCCATCGCCAGAAATTTATACTAGATTTTAGAGTTTTTCCCCCTAAATTATATTTTGCCACACGACAAAAAAGAGCCAGAAGCAATATGTGGGGTTAATTTTAATGTTCGAGAATACATGTAACTGGAGATGTGATCTGGCTGCCAAGTCAATGTAGTGAGAACTTCTACTTAGTGAGCGTATACTCAAGTTTCCACATGGGCATCTTGCACACATCAACTTACACAAGTCTTAGCTCGGTAAGTGTCCTTGTTCATTCAGTAAGTAATGAAGAGCGACACGTACATTTCTCTGATACCGCAAAGACAGTGACTCCAGTAGACACCTATGCTTTACGGGTATTAAAGCAAAGAAAAAGGTACAAACTTGTACAACCGACATAAGAAAATAAGATGAACACAATACGAACACTCTTACGAAGTTCGAGATTTCTGACCATCAATCGGGTACATTTATGTTTGCATATTACATAAATTTATACTAGAATAAAAACAAAGCTATAATCTTGTGACCGAGAAAATGTTTTTTACTCAGAAAAAAAGAAATGGACGAAAGAGATAATAAAGGCAGATAAAGAGGAAGGGAAGAAAGAGAAAAATGGGTTTCTAAATAAAACTTATTTTACTAGTGTACGTGTCTTGAGTAAATTAATAAGCATATATCTCTCATACTAATGTTGTATGGTAAGGCATCTCATTATCATAAAGTTGGTCGTCAAGTAACTACTGGATCTTTGTGCCTGCTGACACCATTTGCCTCAACTCTTCTTCTTTTATGGAACCCAGCGTGTGGTCTCTAGGACACAGGAATGAATGGCAAGATAAATATAGCAGTCTAATAAAACCGATTTGTTTCACACATAGAAAATGAAGTTGAAGAATTCATGAATGTACAGCTGTTGTCTTTGTTTATAGAGTCAGTATATGTAAGTGTTTGATAGTAAATATACCTAAGTGTTTAAGCATGCAATTAAAAATAAAAGAAACAGAGAAACATAATCTCGACATTTGAAAATAATTTTATGATAACATATCTCTCGCTGAGCCACACGTACATACATACTGACTGACAGACAAAATTTATTCTTTGATGATTTGCGTGAAGGCTCGTCTTTTGAACTTGCAAAGTCGATTTAGTCTGCCTAGTGTTTTGTGTTGGAATGTAGTTGTTTTTTTTTGTTTTTGTTTTTGTTTTTTTTAACCTTCCAAACTCTGCAGCCTCTTTGACCGTCTCAGGCAGACTTCGACCTTTGGTCTCTGGCTGCACCAAAGTCATGACAGCTGTCAGTAAACCAGTCGCTCCGAACACAATCTGGGGTAGCGCTGGTCCCCATACCCCAGATATCAAGATATCCTGGTGAGTATAAGGAACACCTAAATAGCATTCTATCTTTAAAAGATTTCTGGTTTCTTTAAAATGTTTAAAATCTACTGCCACCTTTACTTCATGAAATATTCTACAGAAACTTACACTAGGTAATTCATGTTTTTCCTTTAGAAGCTTTATAAAAGGAGGTTTTTATCTCTGGTAAGGAACTTTCAGACTGAAAGAAATTTATGTGTATTTATATTTATCAAGTTGAAATATGAGAATGATAAAGTTGTTGGGATTCTTATATCTTCAGCACTTCAATGCGAAAATACCAGATTTTTTTTAAAAAATAAGCAAACATTGATAAAGGACGAGACGTACTGAAATAAAACGTCTTGAATTCCATCTTCGCACAATTAATTTGTGCTGGAGCAGTGTCTTATATTAAACTGGAGGTTATGCATAGCTAAATATTTCTTAACAAAGTCATGTAACAATGAAAGTGAATATGAAAGTGTATTGGTTATGGATATTTATTTGTCTAGTTTCAAAACCTTTTAGTCATATAGCTACAGCCTTTGATAGACCGAATTAAATCGCTAGTGGTCCTTACACTACGTTTAATGTGGACAAATATGGACGAACTTTTAACCTTCTTTTTATATAAGTCAAGAAAAAAACCTTACCAAACTTGTTCAAACATTAGTCAACCTTTGTCCAGCAAATAAGAGACTGTAACCACTGTGGCGCTCACCAGATCAGCAATATATGGCGACGCGAAAGAACCAAGGCGAGCCATCATGGACGATGAGCCAAGTCCGAAGCTGCGGAGCACTGTAGGGAACAGTTCCGGCGACATGATGTACAGAGTGCTGAAGGAACACGATAAACACAGACGTCCGAAGAACGACAGGCCGCGAGAGATCCAACCTGCACGCGCACCACCCACAAAGGTGTGTAAAAAGTTAAGAAGCATGCCCTTGTTTAGCATACAAAACTTTAATGAAGAGTTAGACAGCACTGGGTGAGCTGGTCAGTACATATAAGTACAACAGTCTTCCCGTCGTCCTCGTCATTATAACTGTAATAAAGTCAAATTTGTATTTGCGAAAGACCGCTTTTATTTAGCAGTGGATGTATTTATTAAGCGGCCAAAACTGGCAATGAAACAGAATAATGCGAAAATAAGCGCCGTGACAATATCAACAGTTGTAATATTTTATTTCTCTGTTAGCAAGTTGGTCTGGTTAAAAATTTGCAACGTACTATTTCCACCCAAAACAACAGGTAGAGCTGTGGCCAGGCAGGCCACGCCACCAACACCAGAGGATGCTATGAGCAAACACCGCCTGCCCAACCGGTCAACGAGGCCAACGAAGACAACAACACTGACGAGGTCGACCAGACACATGATAGTGGAGTTCAGGAAGACGTTGCCAGTCATGTTGGACACGTTGAACATCAGGCCATACATACACATGATGATGAGGATCCTGTAGTACAAAGCTAACATGCTTAGAAATCAAATGGCGTACAGTTTACTGGAGAGATTATAACTAGCGTTTGCCTGCCTTACTTTATCTTTATCAAAAACAAAAATAAGCAAGTCTTACCAGCTTAAATACAGTAGACTGTAGCGCACAAACAGTCGAGGAATACGAAACAGAGCCACAGGATTGGCCGCCATTTTCTTTCGATTTTTTGATTCAGAGTTCTCATTCATTAAAATTGTAGGTGGCGCTGATTTGCCATTGACGCGTGCGATAACGTTGATGATTTTTTGTGCTTCTTCGTGTCGACCTTTTGTCATCAGCCATCTTGGAGACTCGGGAATGAAACTGAAAATAAAGCCTAATATCTTATAAGGTTCTTTTTCCCCATACAGACTCACCATAAAACTCACCTAATAGACATGAATGTACGCAGACATTCACAGACAAGTTGAGACTTTAAGTCAGACAAACTGGCTTACAGAACACAGATGTAGTTTATTTAACTTACAAATAAGCGATGATAACTGGTAGACTTGGCACTGCAATACCAGCTTGAAAGTACTGGGCATTCCTAGTGAGGTAGGCTATCATCACAGCTACTAAAGAGCCTAAGGCTCCAGCCAGTGAAACGGCGGTTGAAAACCATCTGCGCTCTTTTGGTCCTACTAGTTCTGTGCCTGAAAAAAATGACTGAAATATATTGTATTAGTTTTAGTTTTTTAAACGAAATTTAGAAATAAACAAAACAAGTAAATAATTAAGGTTTGGGATAAGAGGTAATGACAAACCTATGACAAAACAGCAGAGATATGCTCCTGTGGTTGAGGCCCCAATGAGAAATCTGAAGACGACCAGAATGGCAAGACTAGATGGGAATACAAGGCCGATTGCAGATGCTGCCAGAACAATCACTACAACCGAGTAGACACGACGCCTGCCAAAGCTGTAAAACGGTCAAGAACAAAATAATGTAAACAAAGATGCTATCTATGCTGAAAGTGTACCTGCACAATTTAACCGACAAATCAACAGTCCAGAGACTTGCTTAGTTGATAAAATGCTATTTACACGTGAAGAACACAAGAACTCGTGTGGTGTGTGTGTGTACACGCGCGCATGTTGACTTTCTTTTGCAGTAAGCTCGATTTATTGCACAGTCAATCCTAGAACTGCGAATGGCGACAAAAGGGGTAGAATTGTCCTGATAGTCACTTATTTCAGGCCTGAGGAGGGCGAGAGGTGTGTTAAGCAACATTAAGACATATTTTTTAATGGTGTGGAGCTCCTTTCTACATCAACTGGTGGCGAGGATCGCTGTTGAAGAGATAACATATCGAGGTTATGCCAGTGATGACTTCATTACAAACTGTCGAGGGTGGTCCACAGGTCCAACATTTTTCGCGATTTAACTGTTCATTAAACAAAACCGTAATTAGACTACAAAAGCGTAGAGAAGCAAGCGATTGACTATAACCCACTAGGAGATTGTGTTATGGTATATAGCCTACACTTACGGACCTGAACCCCTTGTATGACATTCGCCCAGAAAACCCGCGGGGCCCCGGGTATTCCTCACTGCTCAACACAAGTATTCACGTAGGAATAATATCCAGATTTTCTGCTGTAATGTGATGCCACACCGACAACAGAGAAAGGCTGAAGACAAACCAAATAATCGGAATCCGTAAATATTTAAGTTTAACAGGTTTTTCTCCTTTATATTCCGTCTGTCGTACTTACTAGTCGCCAAGTGCACTGGTGATTAGGGCGCCAACGAACTTTCCTGCTGAAACGGCCATGGTTGAGTGAGAACGATATATCTGATAGTCGCAGACTAGGTTCAGCTGAAAATTGTTTACAATCAGTTAAAGGTTTTCTAAAGAAAACTTTCCATGTCGAAAAATTACTTCAAAAATACAAAGATGTGTGTCCAACATGACATTACCCGGTAAAGATCGCCAGAATGTTACTGTCACATTTGATTAGTCAAGAAGTTTAAAAAAAAATAATAAACTTCATCTCACTTGAGTGACAAAGGTAAAGGAGAACTCCGATCTGTCATACACCCATTCACTGCACGCTCTCGTGCTTCCATTGGACTGTATCGTTGTTGTCGTCTGCATCATACACCGTACATTTAGAGTAGTCGCCCTTGCTATTGATGGGAATGGCCTGACTAATGAGCTGTGCGTGAAGTTCGCTTTGAATATCGTACGTGTCGTTTGGGTAGCCTGGGATCTGACACCTGATAGACAAAACACGGTATTTATTTCCTATCAATATATATTTACTAATACTATTATACAGAAGGACGACAAACTCGAAAAGAACAAAATGTACTAATGTACAACATATCGTATATCACTATGGATATAAAATAAGCCTATGTATTCATAAATATTCCTGTTCAGCCAACATATTTCTTCTCAGTTTTGCTGATTTGAGAATTCCTTTGTAGATTATTGATAACAAAAACATGGGAACTGAAGGTAGATAAAAGTCGAGGAGACGCATTCAAAGAAGAGAGGTGGGCATCGATGAGTTGATGGAATACCTGTGTTTTGGAATCTTCATCGTAAAGACGGGGGACACATTATGTACCATGACGAGAGCGTTTGTCAGACATATCAGACACACCAGTCTCTTCTGGTACAGGCCGAAACTTCCAGTGACTTAAAGAGCTTCCTCAAAGGTGACTCCTTGCTGCTGTTGTTCACCTGCTGACCACCACCACCCCCCAAAAAAAAATCTGGTCTGTGACACAGCTTTTGATATAGGACAAATACTTTCTAACAAACAATTCTCTCTAGTAATTCTTAGAATATCTCCAACGTGTACTATAGCCAATATCTGAGAATTTACCCAAACCTTTTCTCTACACATCTCACACGACAGATGTCATGTTACTAACTCTTTATCATTTTTCCCACAGATGTTCAAGGTTCAAAACAGTATACTGTAGAGAGATGGATGTTCCAACACCAGCAACACCATTTTAAGTTTTCTCCCCTCGATGCTGTATATTTAGAATATTATACTTTTATTTGTTGATAGATTTTTGTTTGCATAGCTGTATGTTCTTGCAAATTATTGGCATGTTTCTTTGCAATTAACAAGTAGACCAGTGTATGGCTTGACATCTACTTCTCAACAACCCGTGTATGTGATCACGCAGGTATATATGGTGAGTGACATTAGCAATCAAGAAAACATTATGAGCACTGATCAACATCAAACATTACCATAGACACAACTGATTTTAAAATTCTTCCTCTTACAGCACCAGCCACAACCTGCGATTGATGGAGTGAGTGTTCAGTACTTACGATTCATCTTGCCTGTAGCCACTCAGCAATTTAGTGATATTCTGCACAGGTGTGACTTCGCAAATGGTCAGGTAGACAAGAAGTACAAAACACTGCTTTATGTAACACAAAAACGTGACAAGAATACGATTGAGCTCAGTCCTATGGACCTGATTCCGTCTGTTTCTTTTCTAGAGTCAGTTTGCTTAGTATTTTCTGTCCAACAATGGTTTCTTTTTAACTTGTCGAGGTCAGCAACCTCTCTGACCGTCTCAAACACTTTGACACCTGATAACCCCACATGATCTCTGAACTGTGGCACAGTTTTTGACACATCTCGCACATGATACTTGTTGCAACCTTAGCATGATATGTAGATATAATAACTTTAAGTTAAAAGCAATGTACAAACATGGCAGCCTCTTTTCAGCGCCAGCTTGCATATGCATTTTAAAAATTTATATAAACTACTAACGTCCGCTTTTTTTAAAAATATTTTACTGTTTCAAAACGTCATCTTGATTTTAACTGAATTTCATTTCGTTACTTCCTTGGTCGATGCGTGTTTATGCAAATTGTTTATTTATGAGATGACCTGGAATGATAATAGAAGACTTCGTGTCTGTGATGGTTTACCGTGACCTGGTCACGGTGTGAATAAGGCGAAGGTACAAGATGTGTCATCGAAAGTTTACCACACTCACGATCACGATTATCATCATCATGGAGGACATCAAGCTCGCACCGCTCTACACAAGTTGGATGAAAAACTTGTTTCTATGAGTCACAAGAAATAGAAGAAAAACAGTTAATCGATCGTTGTTAGAAGACAAAATCAAAATATTTCTGTAAATTACAAAACATAAGGCGAGAAATTGCTTTACAACTGTTTAATTACTATATTTTACAATGAAAAACAGTATGTTTAAAGTGGGAAAGGTACGCTGGACAGATAAGCAATTCTTGTAATCACTTTCCATTTAGCTTAGTTAATTATTTATTTTATTGCGTAAACCTTTGCATGTAGCCTGCACGTGTCAAGCAAATGAATAAAAATGAATAAAACAAATAAAAAATACAGGGAAATATATACTCATCAGGTAATACAGTCATTTAAGAGCACATCTATTAGCATAATAATCTATTCATCACAATGTATGCACAATTCTTTATTAATCTCATATCAATATGACAAAAGTATTGCTTTAAAATTGTGCACTAAGGAATGTTAATAATAAAAAATATGTCCAACAAATGTGTGAATTAACAAAGCTGTCATTTAAAGCAAGAATAAATGAATGCTAATATACACCACATGATTTCTTGCTCCACTTAAGCCTAAAATAATTATGATGCGATGAAAGAATATGCGATAAATCTCCTACTTTCCTTTGCTCATTACAAAATTTTCTATCTTTCGGTGCTTTTTTTTATACATCTGCAAACAACTGAACATTTTATGACTAATGTGAATGATTGTCCTACAAAAGTAAACATAAAAACTGTCTTAAGACCAAGGTAACAATACGTTGCATTGTGGCGTCTATAGGTATGGACGCCAATTTTTTTCCCTCCTCCAAATATTTGCAGCAGTCTGTTCTCATGCTTTACTTTTGTCTTCTTCAATGTCTGCTCACTGCATTGTTTCATTTTAAAGCAAACCGTTGTTAATAGTTCAGTCTCCTTTACTCATGGTAAATACGTACAGAAGAACACGATCTTCAAGTCTATGTCAGTTGCTCCATTCACTTCTACCACAAACCGTTTCTGACCAGCGAATCTGTAGTGTTTTATACCAATTATAAAAAAGAGGAAGAGGAAAAGCGAAAAAAGGTAAAGAAGAAAAAAAGAACGATGAAAACAATACAAGTTATTACAGGGTTTGTTTTGTGGTCAAATTTATTTAAGTGCATTTTATACATTGACAGACATCTCTCTCATAATAATGTGAAGTGTTGTCAGCTCATTAGCATCAAGCTAATTTTTACAAATACCTAAGGATTCTTGGTGTTTAGTGATGCCAGTCACTTCAATTCCACGGTGTTTGTGGAATCCACCATAGACCCCCTGTGACACAAAAGTGCAAGGGCACGTCGCTAGCTAAATAAGTAGACTTTAATGATATATAGAACCAAGAAATTGACATTGCAGTAGATGCATTTATCCATGTAGTCTTTGCTGCTTTCTTGTTTGAATAAAAACGTGGTATTTCCGCACACATGCACATGCACGCGCATGCACAAAACATGTGTCATAGCGTAAGTGGGTTTTTTTTTTTTTTTAGGTTTCATCGTAGACTTGCCAATTGATTGCAGATTGTATATGTACTAAGATAAGTTGACCATATAATTTTATTCTTACCTGCTGAACTCAGCAGCCTCTTTCACCGTCTCGGGTAGACTTCGACCTTTGGTCTCCGGCAGCACCAAGGTCAGGACAGCTGTCAGTATACCGGCTGCGCCGAACACAATCTGGGGTAGTGCTGGTCCCCACACACCAGGTACTAAAATATTCTGGTGAATAACATAGACCAAATGTCTAAATTCGGTAACAGAATCGGATTTCTTTAAAGCATTGACAATAGAGAACATAGACTCCACCACCAACACCACCATCATATATCCCGACGCCATTTCATAATCATAATCTTGAGAGCTTAGTTAATTTACTTCCTGCCATCACAAATATTGTAAATGTCAGTAGTGAGACCACTACTTAACAAGTCTACTTCAATATGTCGACAACTACCGCCCAGTTTCAAATTTATCTTTTCCCTCTAAGGTCACGGAGCTCTGGGTCTACTTACAAGAATACCACCTAGCTAGATCGGCATGTAGACTTTTCACTTTTCCTGGCGAAGCATAGTGCCGCAACTACATCCCGCCATCGGATCCGGTTTGGGGTGTCCATTTCCAGATGCCTCCGCCTCTCTGTGGACTGTTCTCCTCCGTGTCTGAGTCGCCCAACCCAGCGCCTCGCCTGTTGGTTCCAGTCCAGAGCTTGTCTCGTTAAATTGTCGGCCGGCTTTCGCTATGTGTGACCGATCCAACCCCTTCCGCCTCTTTATATCTTGTCTGCAGGTTTTTTGTTGGTTCTCTCCCACAGGTCTGTATTGGAGATCATCTCAGGCCATCTGATGTTGAGGATGTTGCGCAGACATCTGTTGACGAATGATTGAATCTTGTTGGCGATGGTGTTTGTCACACCCCATGTCTCAGATTCATATAGAAGGACTGACTTTACATTTGTGTGAAAGATGCGGATCTTGGTGTGTGAAGATAAAGGCTTGGAGTTCCAGATAGGTTTCAGGGTGTGGAATGCAAGCCTGGCTTTGTTTATTCAGCTTCCATCTTTATTTGTACCTCCATCTTTTGCTGACTATGCTGCCAAGGTCAGACTCCGTAATACATTCCCCATGTAGTTGGAGCGGGGCTTCTGGCTTGTTGTTAACATGCATTACCTCCGTCTTCTTGATGTTGATTGTCAGGCCAGTCATCGCTGCTTCTTCTGAGAGCCGAGTGAGCTTTGCCTGTGCTTGTTGCTGCTTGTAGGACAACAGGCTGATGTCATCCGAGTTGCCTGACGAAGGTCCACTGAACGCCCGTGTTGCTGTTAGAGGTTGTTCTCCTCATGATCCAGTCTATGACGATCAGGATGATTGTCGGCGAAAGCATATAATCTTGCCTCACTCCAGTCCTCATTGAAAAGGGGTCAGTCAGCTTCCCATTGTGGATCACCAGGCATGTCCAGTCTTCATACAGCTGCTGGATGATGGCAATGAACTTTGGTGGAAATCCGTAGTGGTGCATCAACCTTCAGATGGTTTCCCTGTCTAAGGAGTCAAAAGCCTTCTCAAAATCGTCAAATGTTATGTAGAGTGGCGACTGCCCTTCGATGGACTGTTCAATAATTTTTCTCAGTGTAGCGATATGGTCTGTACGTGATTTACCCTGCCGAAAGCCTGCATGTTCTTGCCTCAGTCTCTTGTCTAGGGCATTCTTCTGTCTTTCGAGGATGATTCTGGTCAGCACCTGGTCAATACCTTGCTAGGAATACAAACTGTCCGTGGTGTGCGTAATTTGTTTGCTGGCTTTTACTGTGAACTGTAATCAGATACTCAGACAGATACTCTCTTCTTCAAACACCGTCAACTATTCCCGCCACCAGAGAACAACAATATATGGTCACAGGATGTTTAGTTACTGTGCAGCAAAACAATGGAGCTTTGTCCCTTTCCACATTCGCCTCCTACCTAAAAATGAATCCTTCAAATCTGCCCTGAAAGCGCACCTCTTACTTAAGCGTTACTCACCTTTTCTGTTTATTACTACTTTCCTACTCGTCTTTCTCTGCACAATCACGATATTCTCAGTTCTTGTTACTTTGTTTCTCTGCGCTTTTTCTCTATTTGTCTTCTATTTGTCGTCAGTATTTATTTTTCCGTCCCTTGTATGCTGTCCATGTTGTCCATGTCTCATTCTTATTTTAAACTCTAAGAGCATGCGCTATAAAAAAATCTTTCATTCAATCATCAATCATCAAACATCATCAATCATCTATCATCAATCATCATCATCATTAGTCAAGCATATTGAGTAATGGAAATTTGTGTCCATAATAATTTGAAAAATGAGATTAAAATGTTATTCTTAACAGGAGAATATTTTAAGGCGACTTTCTATTTCTTATCATACCTAACTCTAAATGTTCGTTTCTTGAAAGTGACGGCACTGTGTTCGATCACATATAACTATTATAAAACTACAGTATGTGACTTTCTTTGTTTCTGCAACACTCACAAGATCAGCCACATATGATGAGGCCAAAGAACCTAGGTGACCTATCATGGCGCACGAGCCGAGTCCGAAGCTGCGGAGCACCGTAGGGAACAGCTCCGGCGAGAAGACGTAAATGAGGTTGTACGCAAACGATAAGCACAGCCGCCCGCAGAACGACAGACCGCGGAAGATCCAACCTGCACGCATGGCTTTGCTTATCTTTTGGGATATAAGGAGCTGTTCAATAACATATACAAGGTTTTATCGTGTCGTTTGATAAAATAATAATCAAGCTAATTTATAGAGCGCTTTATCTCCCCCCCCCCCACTCAAAGGCTAGCTTAAAGCGCTTGACGAAAACAAAAAAATAAAAAACGAAAAACATACAGGCAGAGTAATTAGAATAACACATACAAGGATGCATGCAACAGAGCATGAAAACGTTATATCTATGTGTGGCACATCAAAACTTACTGACGAAAGTTAGTAAAAGCTAGAGAAGGTTAAAGTACAAATGTTAAATGTGAAAAATAAGATTACGCCAATAACGAAGAAAGTGAAAGTCGTGAAAGGAAAAACAATATCCAGCTTGAAAACAACGTCACGGACCACGACATCGAGAGAGCGAGGGGGAGAGATGAACGCTCAGCCTATTTCCGAAGGGGATCCCTGACTTATATAAGCTCACAGAGTGTATATGTTGCTTACTGTTTCCCTCCAGTACAACAGGTAGAAATGTGGCCAGGCAGGCGAGACCCCCCACGCCAGATGTGACCATTAGCAGTGACCGTCTACCCAGTCGGTCAATAAGCCAGCCAAAGGGAGCCAGGCTGACCAGGTCGATCACACACAGTATGGTGTAGTTTAGGAAGACGTTGCCACTCATGTTTGACACGTTCAGCATCAGACCAAAATCGCACATACCCGAGAACATCCTATGCAGTGAATACATATACATCAAAGATCGCGTTCATCACCTCACCCAACCTCTGTTAAACCAAATCAAGACAAGGTACCACAGTCAAAGACAAAAATAGCAGAGTGCAGAGACCGTTGGTCTACGTAACAATCGAAAAGAATTGCAGATTAAAAATGTAACAGTAGAAACCAAACAAATTTAAAACATAGCTAAACATAGTAATAACAGTGTAAATTCAAAAGGAGACAACATTGTCAAATGCAAGACTGGCAAGACTAACCATTCTCAAAATCATATAGGTGTCCTTGCTACAAACACTTGACACAAGCACAAAATGAAAACAATTATATTATTGTATACTATTATAAGGGGGAAAAGATAAAATTGCTTGAATTTTAAATAGACACTGCACGTCTTATACACGCAAACAACTTAAAAACAGTCGTCATACCTAGATGCTGCTCATAAACATTCATCTTACCAGATTAAATACAAAAGACTGTAGCGCACAAAAAGTCGTGGAATGCGAAACAGTTGAACAGGGGCGACCACCGTTTTCTTTTGCGCCTCCAAGTGAGAGTTGTTGATCGTCAAAGAAGGCAGAGGCGCCGCGAAACCGTTGACGCGTGCGATGACGTCTATGGTCTGTTGTGCTTCTTTGTGTTGACCTTTGGACATCTGCCATCTAGGGGATTCTGGAACAAAGCTAGAAGTGAAGACAAAGACTTTCAGAGAAAATTTCGGACACAGACAACTTGACAGGCATTAGGACATCTGCATGCATACATATACCTAAATTCACATTCCTTATAAAGGCACATGTAAAAATTAAAGGACAACTCCACAGACAATCAAGGCTGTATTGCTCGTTTTACTTACAGACACCCGATGACTGCAGGTAGACAGGGAACTGCGAGAGCTGCTTGGAGGTACTGACCGTTTCTTGTTAGGTAAGCTATCATCACAGCAACAAGACATCCTAATGTTGCAGACACTGAAGTGGCAGTCACAATCCATCTGCGCTCTTTTTGTCCTACGAGTTCTAATCCTTAAAAGGGAAAGAAAAATGATTGGAAGATCGCAAAATTGCTTAAGTTCGTAACATAAAATGTACACATTTCTGGGATCGCAGAGAAATAAAACCTAATTAATTGAGGCATTCGTACGACCACACTCTTCTCCCTCCTCCAATCATTATAATACCTATAACTAAAGCGCAGATATAGCATCCTGTTACTGAGGCACCATTAAGAAATCTTAAGACAATCAGCATGAACAGATTTGATAGCACCGCGAGGCCAATGGCAGATCCAGTCAGAATAAGCATCATCATCATATATACACGACGCCTGCCAAAGCTGAAAAAAAAGTAGAGAACAAAATTAAACATATTGACCTTGTTGACTTTCTAGTCTTTAAAGCGATTTTATAAGAAATAAAAGTTATTGTTTTGTGTGCTTGCAAGGGAGATACAACATCTATAAAATCCAATCTGTAGAAGAATAGTACTTCCACCCAAAGTTTCCTTATCAAGAGACATGCAAATCACAGCTAGATCATCAAATGAAAGGAATTGAAATATATAAGATATACATACGAGATAAATTTTAAACATCTCTTATGTCTTTCATACTTACTAGTCGCCGAGTAGACTAGTCACTAAGGAACCAATGAACTTTCCCGCTGAAATCGCCATGTTTGAGTGGGACCGATATATTTGATAGTCGCAGACTAGGTTCAACTGAAAATAACTCTTTCAATTTATATTGTCAAGTTCTTGTATTTATATGAGTCTATCTAGAGACTATAAAACAATTTTAAAACAGCAATGATTATGCTCCGTGAAAATCAAGAACTCATTTTTAATCAGAATGATGTATTTATATTTCCTTACTTTACTAGAACGAAACATGAAAAAGTCGCAAAGTTCTGTATCAAGGGCTTAGTGTAAAAAGACGCATTAAAACTTTTATATACATATCACGATAAGGGTCTATAGTTGTAAATAAACAAACACATCTAGAATGGTCAAGTATCGTTTAGTGAGGTACTCATGTTGTAGTCTTCGATGCATGCAGTTTACAACAATGTATCTTCATATATATATATAACACTGATACTAATTATTGCCATTATTACTATTATTGCTACAGCTCATAAAAGACTGTTCAAAACAATGTTATTTCTCATAGATTTTTTTAAGGACCTTTGTAGTAACGACCTTTTCCCTTGCGACATGAGGCTGAGAGCAGACCTGAAAAGTTTGACTAATGCGTCTCCATCAGTAGAAGAGTTCTCGCATTGTCTGTATCGCTTCGTGTTGAAAGTCTGCGATTCTTCATTTTACGCAGATCTGATAGTCTGTCTGGACCTTACTAACCTCCTGTGCTCGTCTGTCAACCTTCACAAGTCTACGCTCAGCCCCCATGTCTCACCTGCGTGACAAAGGTTGAAAAGAACTCCGATCTATCGTACACCCATTCGCTGCACGCTCGCGTGCTCTGGTTGTTCGAAATCGTCTTGTTGTCGTCTGCTTCATTCACCGTACATTTAGAGTGGTCTCCCTTGCTAGTGATAGGAATCGTCTGACTGACGAGTAACGCATGAAACTCGCTTTGAATATCGTAAGTGTCGTTGGTGTAGCCTGGGATCTTGCACCTGAAAAAGACACGGTTTCTCGATTTCCAAATGAATTTTTGTGATTTTTTTTAAAATTTAATGGCAGCCAAAAAGAAATAGAACGCAATGCTATACATTTAGAGTATTTTAAATATGCATAGGTATGTTGAAAATTCAAATTAAGTTGAAACTGAAGTTGAGACGTGACAACAAGAGCCCTCGCATCCGATTCAACCTTGAGAAGCTCAAAGATCCGGAAACAGAGAGGATCTTCCAGGCCCAGGTGGGGGGCAAATTTGCAGCCCTGGCTACTTTAGACTGCGACATAAACACCCTTGCTGGAAGTATCAAAGAGGTGCTACTCTCTACTGCAGACGAAGTGCTGGGGAAGCAGAGGAAGCGCAAACAACCCTGGGTGACAGACGACATCCTTGATCTTTGCGACGAAAGGAGAGCCTTGAAGAAAGAGAGAGGTCTAGACCCGACGTCAGCAGACAAGTACAGACTTGTCAACCAGAAGATCAGAACAAGGATGAAGGAGGCGAAAGAAGATTGGATCGAAGACCAATGTTGCAGCGTGGAAGTAGGTATGGCAAGCGGAGACAGCAAGAAGGCATATGATACACTGAAGGCCCTCACCAAGACTCAGCAGCAAACAGCCACGGTCATCGAAGACAGCACCGGACAGCTCCTTACGGAGAAAGCTGCTGTACTAAGCCGTTGGACTGAATACTGCCAAGACTTGTATAACTACAAGATCGAACCAGACACCAGCATTCTTCAGAATCACCAGACTGGGACAAGAGAGTCTGAAGACCTGCCAGTACTCACTGATGAGGTGAGAGAAGCTATGCACAGTCTGAAGGGAGGAAAGTCACCTGGTGTGGACAATGTACCTGCTGAGCTGCTGAAGCATGGAGGAGACGCAACAACCAAGGCCTTCACCACACTGTGTCAAAAGATATGGGAAGAGAAGAAATGGCCAGAAGAATGGGCTCAGTCTATCATCATCCCACTCCCTAAGAAAGGGAACCTGAAGCAGTGCCAAAACTACAGAACCATCAGTCTGATAAGTCACCCAAGCAAAGTAATGCTCAGAATCATCCTCAACCGCTTAAAACCTATTGCTGAGGAACTGCTGGCAGAAGAACAGGCTGGCTTCAGGGCTGGAAGAAGCACGGTAGAACAGATCTTTAACTGCCGTGTTATGATAGAAAAACACCTGGAGCATCAACGTGAGCTATACCATAACTTCATCGATTTCAAAAAAGATTTTGATCGTGTCTGGCATGATGGACTCTGGCAGGTCATGCGGTCATTCAACATAGAGGAGGGACTGATCCAGATGATAGCAGCACTGTACAAGAACGCCTCCAGCTCGGTACTACTCAACAACCAACTAGGCGAGTTCTTCGAGATGACGATCGGGGTCCGTCAAGGTTGCCTACTCTCTCCCATCCTTTTTAACATCTTCCTTGAAAAAATCATGCAAGAAACCCTCCACGACCACCTTACCTCAATCTCCATTGGTGGCAGACCCCTGTGCAACCTCCGCTTTGCAGATGACATTGACCTCATGGCAGGCAGCAATAACGAACTTCAGGATTTGACAGACAGACTCTCCAGGCGAGCGGGCCTATGGCATGGAAATAAGCTCAGAAAAAAGCAAAGTGATGATTATTTCCACCAACGACAGCAGGAGCAACATCGTCATGAACGGCCAGAAACTGGAGGAGGTCAACAGCTTCAAGTACTTGGGTGCCACCCTGACTAAAGATGGTTGCTGTACAGCAGAGATCCGTATCAGCATTGGTATGGCAACATCCGCAATGTCCAGGCTGGACAGGATCTGGCGGAGCAACTCAATCAGCTTCAGTACCAAGCACAGGCTGTACACGTCCCTCGTGGTGTCAATCCTTCTCTACGGCTGCGAGACTTGGACGCTGCTTGCCGCAACGGAAAAGAAACTCCAGGCCTTTGAGAACAAATGCTTGAGAAGGCTGCTACGCATCTCGTACCGCGAACACAAGACCAACGAATACGTACGGAGCACCGTGACCTCCCTCGTGGGCCCCCATGAACCCCTTCTGGCAACAGTGAAGCGGCGCAAGCTCGCCTGGTTCGGTCACGTCACCCGCCACAACACCCTGTCCAAGACAATCCTACAAGGAACCCTCGAAGGGAGCCGTCGTCGTGGTCGTCCGAGGAAAAGCTGGGTCACCAACATCAAAGAATGGACCGGACGCGAGATGCCGTACCTGCTCTCATCTGCTCAAGACAGGACCGGGTGGAAAATTCTGTCTGCTGCTGCTGCCGGACGGTCCCCCCTACGCCCGGACCGGGCATGGGACTGACCTGACCTGACCTGAGGTATGTCAACGGCTTAGATGCTCCGTGACAGAACGGTTGGGCGGGAAGGGAGTTGGAGGTAGGTAAGACAAAGGAGTGACGTGAAAGGTGGACAGATGAAGATACCTGTGTTCTGGAATCTTCATGGTAAATACAGGCGACGTGCTCTGAGTGAAGACGATAGTGGAGGTCAGACAAAGCAGACACAACAGTCTTTTCTGGTACAGACCGAAGCTGCCGATAACCCGGAGAGCTTCCTCAAAGGTGACTCCCTGTTCCATCTGAGTACCTGGTGCCTTCGTGTGATCTCTGTCCTCTGGCATACCTTTTGACACACACAACTCTTCAGGTAATTCCTAACACGTATATCTGTGATATGCTGAATGAACGACTTTCTCTAATAAAGATCAATCGTTTTTGCATAAGAATCTAATTTAAAAATATAATGTATGACTTCTTGATTATCAGCCCATTAACAGGACTCATATTGTGTACTATGTGCCTATGTTCGGCAAATTAACTTGTGACTATGACGGCCACATTTTGTTGACTTCGACAATCAGTATTCTTTTAAGAAATCCCTTTAGGCTTGCCCCGCTTTCTTACTTGCTTTAGGTTTATAAAGAAATAAATCCTTTGATTCTTACGGATTTGCTTTTCTATCATAAACACAGGCCGTGTATATCACAGGCTAGATAGCATGAAAGTTGTCATAGGCAAGTATTCCTTGACTGAAGCGATTGTTCATAAGATCCTTTATCATCAGCAACGACCCGATCGGATATGGAGGTTACATGCTTAATACTCATTATGTCAGTTAAGCCTCTAGATACATAACAAGTTCCTAAGACTTTACACATATATGACTCCACCAACTCTCTGAAAACGAAGAGACAGACCTCTGTCTGTGATGCAGTGTTCTCAAACCTGTCAATGTCGTTGCATGTTTTAAATGAACCTAAAACAAAATCTGCTAAAGATCCATATCGTCAGCATTTATTGTTGCCTAAATGTAATTCAAATAGTATTTTAAACAGAAAAATAAAAAAGTTTAGACGAGATAATTCATTACGTTTGGAGTACCTCATATAATACTATACTGGATATTGTAATATAGTTAAACACGACTTCCCACTGTGATGAAGAAAGTGTTCGTATACCTACCAATCATCGTCGTAATAAAGTTGGTTTTAAAATAACCTTATTTTACTCTGCGCCAGTATAAGTACCTAGTGCTAATACAAAAAAATAAGAAAGAGGACAAATAATCACAGGCTTCCAAAAAAAGGAGTGACGAGGCTGAATGAATCATGATGTGTTTATGACCATCCATTTAATTTTCACGGATTTTTAAACAGTTTTGTTACACAAGGCAAGGAACAAGAACAAAATATCTACAACTGTAATTGGCTGTTTAGGTGGAGGGATGGGTGGGTAGATAGGATTACAACAGTACAATGTAGCTGGTGATAGTAAGGTATCCCGTACTTTTAAAGGTGAGCTGTTTCTCTTCTCCATACTCTACTTCTCTTCTTTCATTCTCATTGTCATCCCCACTCTTATCATCATTATCATCATCATCATCATCATGGTAGTTTCTTGAATTTTTTAATTTAAAGAGCTTGATAAGAAAAAAGGACAATGATGTACTGTTGATGACATCAAACATTTCTAAATTTGGATTTTTCACTTTAATGTTTTCGAAAGCTTTGCACCCTTTGTCATACACATTTTTGTATTCATTAAAGTATCAGGACAGTTAACATGTAATGTTTTATACTAATAATGAAGGTAAAGAAAAAAAGAAAGAAAAAATGGAAGAAAGACACGAAGGAAAAAATACTCTAAGAATAAAGAACGAAGAAAATGTGCGAATGAAAAAGGATCAAACGAACGAAGCATAATAAGACAAGTGAAAGAAAGAAAGATGGACATAAAGAAAGCATGCTGTTAATGATCCGCTTTGTTACGAACTATATGTAATGTGGTTACGTGCCTTTCACGCTTTTAGACAAATCACTAGCACTGATGGCGCATGTCTTCTGATTCCCGTTGTAGTCCTCTCTAACACAGAATGCATGGGAACACTGAACAAGCACACAAACACACACACACACACACACACACACACACACACACAGACTGGAGGAAAAGCGTGGAATGAAGCAAACACTATAGTCATGGGAGTTCAACAGTTTGTTGTGTTGAATGGAAGAACACGTGTGAGTGACTGTGTCTAAGTCTGTGAGTGGGCACTGTCTTCTCTTCTCACACACGCCAGCAATGTAGTGTCTACTGGGTGAGAAGAGAAGATCAGAAGTCAGAGTACGAGAACCAATTCCTTGCCTAGCTAACCATCTATTTGCTATTTATTTATTTTTATGTGCTGCTTCGAAACTTTAACCTGTTTAACGTGTGGTAGAACAAGCGATTGGTATTATGCAGTAAGCAACATTATGATAACTCCGTGTGTGAGAGAGTGTGTATGTGTGCGTGTGTGTGTGTGTGAGAGAGAGAGAGGGGAGACGACTCTCACGTAGAGACTTCGCGTGATAGCGAGCGTTAACGTTAGTCGTTTATAATATGTAGAGTGTCTTAACAGAGCTGCCTGATATTTTAGAGATTTTGTTTGTTAGAAAGCGTATGAGAGCATTTGAAACTGTTTTTTGATATTATATCACAGAACTGGCTTCAACGAAAAAACACAAAAGTGCTAAAAAAAAATGCTCCTTAAAAAAAAAGAACAAATACTGAAAAGATCCACTAAGCCAGTATGAATCCACTTGGGCAACTTTCAACACGACACATGGAAGACCACAGGGGCATGTTTGACTGTTTGTTGTATGTTAATGAAAGAACGCGTGTCACTGAGTGTGTCTGTGACTTGTCCCAGGGTACTATATCCTCTCTCTTTCTTTTACACACACACACAAGCTGTCAGGTGTCGTGTCTATGCATGTGCTCTCCCCCACCACCGACAAGTACCAGTCAAGGGATCAAATGTCTGAATGAGTGGCTGAAAGTGCGTATTCACATCCGCACATATTAAAACCAAAAAAAAAAAAATTTCCACAACGAATTAAATTTACTGAAAAAATAAAAGGAAGAAAACTAATAAGCGGCTAATATAACAATGAAAGACTCACATAAGTGCATGGCTTTACTTAAAAAGAAAATTCCAATCCTATAAATAACAAAGAAATTGAATATTGGTACTCATTATGTGGGTGTGACATAGCTTTGTGTATTTGTGAGCTTATCTTTGTAAAGGTAATATTGTCGAAGGAATGATCTAGAAAAATTCGACTGTCCTTTTTTAGGACTTGCTCCCTTTTGCTAATTAGGTGAAGTATTTTTTTCTACATTGTATTCTTCACACCGATCTCCACCTGGCTTGATCGTACTGCATTCGTCTAAAGAGAATCTGGTTACTGCCATTTTGTGTGCTGTTGTGTCACGTCACCGACCCATCTCCGTGTTTTGTATCATCATTGTATTGTTATTTGATCTTCCTGTGAATGTGAAATGCACTGAGCTCGTCTGTTCGACAGCGAAGCACGCGATACAAGGGGACTCTTATTTCTGTAAAGTTCTTTGAGTCCTGGAGAAAGGCGCTATATAGATAGGCTTCTTCTTATTGCTATGATTAAGTGCCTCTGATTATTCTGTAATTATAAACAAACAATACGTCAGACACATATATAGTAAACGTAACAAGTATCAAAGCTGTCAGGAGCAAACATTGTTATTTTTATTACTAGACAGGGCCAGTGACTATAGAATCCTTCCTCCAACTTCGCACTGTGATATCGCGGCTTACCTACTTACAATCATCGCGTCAAGTAAGCCTGATGTGCTATGACCACATATTTATCTCTAGCGGATAGTCTTATTTCAAAAACAAAATTGATGTGGTGCTTCTCTGCAAAAATAGTTAGACGAACAGAACCATCACTTGTTGGGTACGTCGGCATATTAACATGTTAACAAATGGATAGAGATGTGCAGGTGATGGAAAAGTAGTATGCAGTTTTAAATAATGTATGCCCTGCTGAATATACAGCAATTTCTGTTCCCTAACTTCGTTCTCTTCTCCATCCCTTCCCAGCTTCTCGTCATCATAATTATCAAATCCATTGTCACCATAGTCATTATTGTTGTCGTGGTCGTCATCACCATCCTCATAATTAAATTCGTCGAAAGCACCGGCAATATTGTAGTGTAGAGCAAAGACTTATATGCCTATACTGGCTGTGAGCTGAAGGCCATGGTATGACCCTCTGTACTTTGGTCTGTACTCCGTTTCTCTCTCTCTCTCGATTTTGTGCAGTTAGCAGTCCTAAGCGATGCTTTGATTAAGAACTACCTATTCTCGGTAAACCACAGGTTGGTTTAATGTTCTTAATTATTATATTAAGAGGAAAATATGAGGACTTTGAATGTCTTGGGTTTAAGCCCATTTCTTAAATATCCAAACTCGCTGCATTATTGTACTCCCGTTTAAAGCATCTTCTGTCTTGCCAACATCTTCAATATTTTTCAAGTTCATCGAAACATCGCTTAAAAAATTATTTCTATCAAGTTTTCTCCAGGTCTTCTGATTACCCGTCTTACCCAATAAGGTCATCGTAGACCCTAGCTAGCTTCAACGCGACTGTCGACAGAAGTGTTTGTTCGCTGCAAGACCAGTCTCCTTCCTGTCTTGTCTGGGAATCGCCACTCGTTTGCACACTCTCTAAATGGGTTAGACCACAAGAGGTCCCTTCCGGAAGGCATACCGGCCATGCCCTGCTGCCTCTATCTGACTGACCTCTTCTTTCCTAGCGGTAGTTGCATGTCAGAGAAGTTCAAGGGTTCAACATTCATCGGAAGGCGTAGGGGATGGTAATTGGAGCCGAGAACAAGGCTGCGACAGTGCGGATGAATAATAGGTCCATACAGCAGTAAGTGGTCCAAACTAAGAGGTTGAGCATCAACCTGTTTCCTGCTGTCGGGAGAGTTCATCAAACAGAGGCAGCCCTGTCGTGGACTTCTGCGACTGTGTTAAGAACTGAACTGACGACTTGGAACTGCACTCTTCACGCAAACAGGCGAAGTCAATCACGTGACAGCACTTGCCGGCACCGGGGATGGGGGCAGAGGGCGCTGCGCGAGCATGCGCAGTCACAAAGTCACAATATCTAGGGAAATATGTAGAAACGTTTACTCCGTCCCCCTCCCCCACCTAGACCGTCCCTCCTCTCCTTCTCATCTCCAGTTACAGACAGGCGCACGCATACATACAAACGCATGTACGTCCACACATACACACACAAGTGCACGCGCACACACGCACGGATGAGTGCCTACAGTGTGGCGTGTGTGTGATCCAGAGGTCAAGAGGCTCTGTTTACGCAATGTTTACCACAGGCCACAGAACCTCGCCTTCCACGTCCCCCAGCTCCCACCCTCACCCTCCAACTTAGCTCCCGACGTTACGCGTGCGCAGTCGGCGTGCCAGAAGCTGTCTGGTGCGGTGCTACACCTTTCTGTGTCTCTGTAGCTACAGACCACAGCTGTTGTCTGTGAAGGCCACGGCAGGTCTGCAACCTTGTGAAGGTGTGCTGAACACGCACACACGCACAAACACTTGCACGGCTTACTGTGGAGTTTCTTTTTTTTCGTAGATATTTTTTCTCACCATCGATTGTGAGGAAAATCTACAAAAGTTTGCTCCTCATGTAAGTAAAGCCAGCTGGGTTCTGGAGCAGCGACTGGTTACGGAGACCAGCAGGAGGAGAAACCATGGCTAACGGAGGAAGTTTGTGGGGAGAATCTGCCCTGGGAAGAAAGGTAAGCAACAGGTGCTTGACTTCGTAAGTTCTCACACTCATCATGCTGTCTGGTTACACGCCTTTCTTCTGACTGGCAGGATGCTCCCGAGCGTTCATTCTCACTTTTTCTCTTTTTCTTTTGTAAGCTGTTATTAGTGTCTTTCCTTTTTCTTTCTCTTTATTTACTTGTTTCTTTTTCTTTTTCTTTACTTGCTTGTTTGCTTTTTATTTTGTTTTTCGCTCTAGACACTTGACTAAGTGTCTTTTTACGCTCCCTCATGCTGTTTTTTGTAAGTTCTTTAATTTTTAATTTTTGTTT
The DNA here is from genome assembly GCA_004794325.1 of Pomacea maculata. Lineage (NCBI taxonomy): Eukaryota > Metazoa > Mollusca > Gastropoda > Architaenioglossa > Ampullariidae > Pomacea > Pomacea maculata. The sequence continues at coordinate 85,472 of SRHC01000720.1, read as the reverse complement.
GTGTGCTACTATATTTCATTTTTCTCTCTTTCTGTCTTTCTTTCTTTGTCGCTAGTCATCTGAGTATAATCATTTTAAATCCATCGTCATTGTTGATACCGTTCGTTAGTCACAGTTCGGTTTTCTTCTAGCACACTTTGTTGCTAGCTTTCATGGATAGTTTGAAATGTTTTTCTATGCGAACAAACTTTTTGCGTGTTTTTGTGTACAAATGGTGGAGACTGTGTATGTGCGTGTATCTCTATTTTTCTTCGTGTTTGTGTGGGGAAAAAAAGTGGGTGTGAGCGTTGTAGGTATACGCAGATGTTAGCTTGCTTTATGTAGAAAGGATTGTCCTTTAGGTATGTTCGAGACACTCCTTAGTAACTAATCAACGGCTTCTTTATAGACCCATCACCGTAAACTCTTCCATATTCTTCTCCCTCTTACTTCGCCGTTCTTGTCTGAACGTTGACTGCTGCCACTATGGACGAACTACAAGTCGTCAAAAGCTATTGGGCTTCAGTGTGGACTTCCGTCCCGGAAGTCAGCACTTTGCGGTGTGGTGTGATCCCAAGTGAAACGTCCTTCAGACAATGGGTTTTCCACAATCGCAGAACTGCAGTTTGTCGAAGAGTGGTCAGAGGAGTTTTGAAGCAGCAACCACGTTCTTTGTGCTTCGAAATCAAAAAGCAATAATTTATCTACCATGTCTTTTGCATGCTGACAACAAACTTATCGCTAATAATGACTTCAGCCATCTGCAAGCAGTTAGACCATTGACGCACGGCTCCAATGCTTTGCAAGATGATGATATTTTTTTCTGTTAAAATTAAGTAGTAATTCATCAAAAATAAATGGAAACCCATGCATGTATTTTAGCTCATTGTTCGCGCCTCAGAGTATAGAATATTCAATTCGCTATGTTTTCGGTATGTCTTAACACCTCATAGAAGTAATCGTAGACTAAACCTGTTTCCTGCAAACACGAAAGCTAAAGGCTACCGTCGATGTACTTTTAAAACCAACGAGAACTACAAAGCAGAACTTTTTTTTTTTTTAGCAGTCGGGAGCTGTGGTCTATAGGAAAGTAAACAACACAAAGGAAATGTTTAGCACATTACTTTTTGAGCTGCATGATGGAGGCCAGAGATAATGAGGCTGCTCTCAATCTTCAGCTATGTAAAGCACATAAAGATAAAAGATTTACGTGGTGAGTCGAGATCAGGGCCCAGGTGCACAATGCCTCCCTAGCCATAGCTGGATAGTTAATGGTAAGTTCTCAGCTACCTTTCTGGTAAACTTCTTTGAACGTTGATCACCCCGATAAGGACTAGTGACATGTTATGCATCTGGGCACAGTGTGTTTGCACTTCTGTTGCCAGCGTGTGGCTGTTAAAAAAGAAATGACTGACGAGTGTAGTCCCCGGACTGATAAACATGCGAAGCGTTGTCTGCGATTCCCAAGACTGCGTGAGAAGATGAATGCGAAGAGACAGCAGCGGGGTGAGCGGCAGGATGTAAAGAACAGAAAAAAAAAAGTGAATGAGAGATGCGGTTTTTTTCTTTTTTTTTCTTTTTATGCTAGTCTCTCGTCGGTTTGGGAGAAGAAGGTGGGTAAAATAATCCCACATAAAAACAGGATGATGTATGTTGCAAGGCCTGGGAAAAGCTCTATTCGTAGGATACCATACACCTCTTTCCTGCTCTACAAGCGTCGGTGAAAAGAGAGATGGTGTTGGATGTTTGCACAGATGGAAAGAATGGCAGTTCAAACCCACAACATGAGCAACAGAAGGCCTCTGATAAATTTGCTTTGCTCTGGCTTATTTGACCGCCACAAGCCACATGTATTTGGGGGATACTGACTGATACTGCTAGTGTAAAAATTATTGGCTATAAATCCTGACTGATTATTGCTGTTGCTATGTGTTGTGCTCCTTTTGTTCTGTTATTCAACCTTAATATAACACCGTGTTTCGTATGGGTTCTTGTATTGTCTGTTCTTCATTCCATCTTTTCCACAACTGTTGACTAAACCAGCCTGGTATATATGACATATCGGGACGCCTTCAAAATGCAATGATTCAACAAAATGGTATGAAAAATTTAGGATTTTCTAGCAAACATATTAAGCACCTCAATGCCTATATTATGTTTCTGGAACCTTCGAGAAATAGAATATCCTTAAGCGTCAGTCTCTTTTATGTTTTCAGGCTCGTAGGTCAGGTATCTTCCTCGCCTTGCTGTTGACAGTGACAGGTAAGTGTCAACTAAATAATAACTATCAATACATTAATATGGAGTTGTTAATAAATAACGCTGAAGAACTTGTTAAGTAGCATTTGAACCTCTACAAGAGAAAAGACAAGAAAAGAGTTCGTGTGCTTTGATATAAGCATATTCATACTTCATTACAGATGTGCATAGATGAGTTAATACATACGGACTTACAATAAAAGGTAGTAACAGTTTGGCTAGCTAATTATCTTTCCATAAATTTTGTGTAATATCGAATACACTTAATGTATTTCTAGAAGCTCAGATGCCGTTGTTTGTTTTCTATTTTTAGCGGCCTCTTCCTTGACACGTGAAACAGGCGAAAAGACGTCTTCCTCCTTCTCCAGGAGTGAGGAAGCAGGCGAGGCATCTCACTCAACCTACACCAGAATCTCGGGGTCAAAGGTCGGTTATGAAGGCCGCGACAAACTCTCGGCACCCAAAGAGGACCTGCTCGCCAAGCTAAAGACAGTAGCTGCAGAAAATGGCGAGGCAGGAATCCAGACAAGAGGGACTAAGGAAGGATCTGCTTCCAAAAGTTCCTACGAGGCGAGGAACAGCAGCAGCAGCAGTTACTACCAGGCAGAGGCCAGTTTTCATGCCGAGAGTGGAAGCAGCAGTTCGTTCCAATCTGGCTTCCAGCATGGGGCAGAGGCGGGCAGTCAGCAGGGTGGAGCTGTCCGGTCTGGTTACAACCAAACCGTCAGCAGTAGCAGCAGCAGCAGCAGCGGCAGCAGCAGCGGCAGGGTCGGCAGTAGCAGCAGGGTCGGCAGCAGCAGCAGTGTCGGCAGCAGCAGCAGTGTCGGCAGTAGCAGAGCTGCCTCCTCACAAAACGAACGCCAGGAAGAGTCTGCTAGACAAGCCCAAATGGCGAGCCAAGCTAGACTGGTGAGCCAGTCACAACAGGCGAACCAAACCCAGCAGGTAAGCCAGGCCCAACAGGTGGACGCCAGAAGCGAGGCATCTCGTCACAGCTCCTCTGATCGGAGGTGAGTAGACATTCCGTCAGTTTCTGCTAGTCAGAAGACAGGTAAATAGTGTTCTTAAATAAGCAGACGGTCGATTCTACTTAGGTGCTTGGGGGTCTGGAATTTACTGCGAGTAGGTAGAAAAGATGTGAAAGTCACAATCGACAATAATTTTATCTTTGCCTCATATTTCCATGTGTCACAAGATGAGTACTGTTCATTCGTTCCAACAATTTCTCAATTGCGAGTTGCTAAGTAGATTATTATCGTGCTGTAATACAACATTTTTAATGCCACAACGGCTTTAGTGAAACTTAACCGAAAATGGGAATGCTTGGTGATGTAAAATTTGTAGAAGTCGAGATGAAGTCCGTACCCAGAGTGACGAGCAGTCTCGAGCAGCTTCCGAGGGGGTGTCGGCAGCAAGGTCAGCGTCTGCAGAGAGCGCAGCAGGCAGGAGAAGTGAAGCATCCAAGTCGGCATCGTCTTCATCGCAGTCGGTGTCCGAGCTCGACAAAGCGTCCGTGATGACTTCCGACTCGGACCAGCGCGCGTACTACGAGGAGCTGTTTTCAAAGAGTAAGAAACAAATCCAGTAATGACTTGCCTGAGCTTTGCACACAAGCTGGAAATACAAGCCGTGAATACAGCCTCGGAATATTTCTTCTCTTCCTTTTCTTTTTTCTATTCTGCTGCCGTTAGTGCTGCTGAGAATAAAGATGAATAAGATGACTACTACGACGACGATGATGATAGAAGAGGCAGTCAAGAAAAATTGTCTCTTTTGACTTTGTAATTAACTGGTTTAAAATTAGGGTGCCATCTCTCTAACAGCTGTAATTCCTGTTTAATTTTCCTGCGTCTCTTTATTTCTTTCCCCCTCTCTCTCTTTTTGCGATACGCGCTCACTCAGGTGCAAGTGTGTGACCTAATGTACGGGTTCCTTTTTTAATGGTTTTCTTTTTTCCATTCATCAGGATGCAGGCCATGTGAGGTCAACGGCCGAATGTACAGAGGTCATTCTCGGTTTGAATACGATGATAACTGTAACCGCTTCAGATGCGTCTGCAGTTGCGACGGTTCTTACAATTGCCCAGCCAGGTATAATCTAGATAATAACGACAAGGCACAGAATGAATGCACAGATTGGATATGCATTGTATACGTATAAATGTATGAGTAGAGCCTTTACTCGCGTTTTTTTTCCTTTTCTTTATTTTGAAAAGAAATTGCAGGGCTGAGTGTCGATCGTAGCTTCTACCAAAGTGTCTTTTTCAGCTAACACCAAGCTTGAATATCCCATGATGCATTTTCATGATGTTAAGTATAAATACTTCTTGGCAATGCCATACTATACCAAAAATAAACTTATTGCTGATAGATACCACAATAACGACAGAGTAATACTGTTTTATGTTGGCATTCATTCTTTCATTATTTGCCGAAAACTCTAATCCAGTGCTCTCTTCGTAATACTAGCAACGGACCTATCTATTTACGTGAACTCAAATACAATATCACCATCTGTCTACAGATACACCATAGACATCTGCAAACAGGGAGCTGAAGGAAATACTTCCAGTGAGCAGCCTTCGAGATCCCGCTGTCAACGTTGTCAAGCCCTGGGTCACGAGTATGGTTTCATGTGTATTGTTCACACGTCATCCATAACCTATTATGTAGACACTTCTGTTAGCTCTGTTACTCTTTTGCTTACCAACAGCAGTGAAAAAAATTGTTCCCTAATTAATTTCTGTAAATGTTTTACAGGTCACTGAGGTCAGGAGTCTTCCTGAAAAAGCACTTTATTGATGACCAGAATTGTAGAATGTTTGATGGCTGCACATTTCCAAGCAAGCCCTAACAAAGTGGCATTTACCTGCTTTGTTGATTTGTTTAGGTTTGACGGTAATTCCTACTTCGACGTCCAGGACGGTTGCCTCAGACATCGCGGCTGCATCTGCTACTGTAACGGCACTTGGAGCTGCCCCAAAGAACGCTCCATCAACACGTGCGAGGGTGAAAGGGTTGTTGGCCCCGCGCGCACGTGCAAATCCTGCAACGCCAAGGGCAAAGTCGTTGCCGGGGAGACGTACTTCGACCTGGAAGAGCCTTGCAAGCGATATAGATATTGTAGATGCCGCTGCGATGGTTCTTGGGAATGCCCGGAGCAGTACGCGGAAGACACATGCAAATCTCCTACTACTCCTTCTCCAGTAAATTAAAAATTTATATAATTTACAAAATATTATTAAGTGGTATGTTATCGTTAAATTATGGAGAGTGTTATTAACACAACAATGATTTAAGCAGGTTAATCTAAGAGGTCTAGATTGACGCATTTGAGGTCAATAGACTGCCACAATCAACAGATCCTTTTACTTATTGTTTTCGTGTGTCCTTCAAGGCGGAAGACACGAGGTGCAGGAGCTGCGTGGCCCACGGCAAAGAGTTTCAGGGCAACACGTATTTTGAGTTGGAGGACGGCTGCGTCGAGTACAAGAACTGCGTGTGTCGCTGCAACGGTTCGTGGTCGTGTCCCACGCGCTACGCTCGCAACAAATGCCATGGACCAGGGGGCGTTGGACGCAATAAGAGTTATGTCAACACCAACACCGACTGTCAGTCCTGCTATGCTTTCAAGACGTAAGTACTGAATGGATACTGGGGGCAGGGCCAATAACCGATGGATAGCTGGGAGGGGTGGAAGATGTGTATATGAGAATGTATGATTTTTTTTTTTTTTTTTTTTTTTGCTGTTATCTGGATAGTTACTTGCAAAGTATGTATTTATACCAGAAGACGCTCGCTAAAGTAGGTAGTTATGTCGACTCCTCAAAGGCGACAGCAAGCATTGCACATGAGGTTGCGCTAGCGATTGTCTTGTACTACTAATCCAGATGCTAACCGTCCTGCAGGTATCACCGCGGCAACACCTACTTCACGGCCCGGGACGGGTGCACGCAGTACTCCAGGTGCGTGTGTCGTTGTGACGGTTCGTGGGACTGTCCTCCCAGGTACGCCTCCAACGTCTGCACCACGGCTAACACTACCGTCTCCACCAGCGACGACTCGGAGTGCTCGGACTGCGACGCCCGCGGCAAAATCGTGTCACCCAACACTTTCTTCAACCTCACAGAAGTGCGTCTCATGGTCTTCCTAGATGTGAACAGGACAAGTAACTCCTGTCATGTTCACGTGATCTCATAATTTCATCTTTTTTCTGCTCTCCACTTCATTCTTTTCACTGACAAAGTTTACAAGTTTGCTTGTCTCCCCTTTCTTGCTAAACATAATAAAAATTTCCCATCTGCCGGTCTGCTTGCAGGGCTGTGTAACCTACAGCCAATGTCTCTGTCATTGTGACGGCTCATGGAACTGTCCAGAACACTTCGCTCGCAATATCTGCGACAAACCGGAAGTCGACAAGGATGTAGAAAGTGAGGGGTGCAGAAACTGTCATGTTGACAGCCGAGTAGTGAGAGGCAACAGTTACTTCGACAGGATCGACGGTTGCTACAGGTATAATGTTACTCTGTAGACATATATACTTCATTTCGAGTTCTCTACCCAATTCCACTATCGCCTCTTTTTAAGTTATTTCTTATTGCGGTATACTCGAGGAAACGGAGAGGCTGGTGGTTAGAACACCGTCGTCCGGAGACATACACACTAGCCGGTAAGATTCTCGTGTGGCCCAGCTGACCAGCAGTTGAACTGATACCTGACCCCAGTCTAGTGGCGGGGAAGGAGAGGCAGTGAAGTAGAGATCGATGATGGAGCCCTCACCAAAACAGAGCTGGTTCGAAATAAAGGCGGTCTCAAACATCTTGCCTAATTGTCCCTGGACTACCTTTACTTTTTTGCCTATTTATTTTATTATTTATTTGCCTTATCTTTTTGGCATGACATTACGAACAAGTGCGAGAGAGAGAGTGTGTATGAGAGAGAGTGAGAGAGAGATTTAATCACTGTACTATTCTTTTAGATATCGTGACTGCCTGTGTAAGTGCGACGGAAGCTACGAATGCCAGCCAAACCGTGTCATCAACATCTGCTCACTCGAGAGCGCCAACGCTTCCAGCGCCGCCTCATCCTCATCTTCGTCAGAATCGTCGTCGTCCTCCTCGTCCTCATCCTCCTCCTCCTCGTCTGCTGCTAGCTCCGCCTCTGGTGCGGCTGCGCAGTGCACTGGTTGTGTGGTTGGTGGTCAGCAGCGAGCTCCCAGATCGAGGTTCACGTACGAGGCGGACTGCCACGAGTACGACTGCGAGTGCCACTGCAACGGAGTGTTCACTTGCCCCGCGGAGCGCGCGCGCTACATCTGCCAGCCCCGGTGCTCCGAGTGCGAGGTGGACGGGCAATTCTACGACGGTAACTCCTACTTCTCACGCAGAAGCGGGTGCTTCGAGTATCTGTGCACGTGTTTCTGCAACGGCTCCTGGGTTTGTCCAGCCGACCGCGCCAACAACACGTGCACCGAGGGTCAGACCCGACCTGGAAGCTCCAGTGAATCGGTTAGCACGGCTAGGGTATGTAATTCTTTCTGTTGGGGTTGTTCCTGATTGTAAAGCTAGAACATGGCTGGTATGTTGCCGTTGGCTGCAGGCAAAGAGCAAAGCAGTTTTCAGACAGTTGTAATTATATACAAGTTTCAAACTGTTAACTAATGGAAGGGGACATCCAGCAGGACATTATACTAGGATGGAGGGACGGAGAAATGTATAACACTGTGGAAAGGTTTGATCATTAAAGTGTTTGTATAAAATAAAAAAGATGATAAAAAATGTTTTGTGTGATGAAGTAAAAGAAGAAAGCAGAGGTATTGTCGACGACTTTGATGCCAATGACAAGAACGAGGAGTTCTTTTCTCTAGTGTCTACGTCCATTTACCTGTACAGGTTGAAAGCAGCTGCAGTAGGTGCGTGTCTAACGACGGCCGTACTCATGCACCAGAAACCGACTTCAGCCTGGAGCAGGGCTGCATCCAGTATCGCTGTCGCTGCAACTGTGACGGCTCCTGGAACTGTCCAGGTGAAGCGGCCAGAAACGTCTGTCGTGGTGAGGTAAGACAGCTTTACATATCACGTGACATAGTTTCCACATCCGATGCCTCCTCGCTTCTGATTGAGCAGACTACACCTGTCTTTATTAAAGATGTAAGCCTTCATGGTTTTACTACTAAATATTGTACTTATTACCATTTCGGGCAAAATGCGAGCTTTTTTCCGAATAAAAGGACAATCGTTGAAGTTTAGGAAATATTTTAGGAAAATCACACTTGTGACATGGATTTGTTCACAACATTTAGGGCTTGCTGAATGGGAAGGGGTGAGTGTCATGATGTGACGATCTGGAACAATGGCAGAAGTACACCGCAGTTTCTCAATCATAATTAAAAGACCCAGAACAAAGATTCTCAGGCTTTTCCTTACATAACACACCTGTTTATGATGTCCATAATTCATATATCCTGTAATATCCAACATTTTTCTGTTTGTAATACACAGTCTCTTGGCGGGTGCCGAAGCTGTGTAATCTCGGAAACTCAGATTTACCGCGGAGGTGAAAACTTTGAGATGCGAAAAGAGTGCATCCACTACAAGTGTCGCTGCAACTGCGATGGATCATGGGAATGTCCAGGGGAAGAGGCCAGGGATGTCTGTCTCGGAGAGGTCAGTGAACGAGTAAGGCAGTTAGGGGCCAAGTAGCATTGACTGAGGTGAAGATAATCACAGATACAGTGTATGACCACCAACATCATCATTAACATATTCATCAGTCATTTATATTATCATAAGCAAGTATATCAGCTACTCCATTCCTCATTCACTCCACCACCACCACCACCACCACCACCACCACCACAACAACAACAACCACCATCACCACCAACTTGTTTCTACATTCTCGTTTAGGTTCCCGGCGGATGTCGCGTATGCCGGGTATCAGAAGAAGAGACCTATCGGGGTGGACGTGATTTTACACTTGTCCAAGGATGCATACACTATCAGTGCAAATGCAATTGTAATGGCAGCTGGGAGTGTCCAGGCAAAACAGCCAGAAACGTGTGCATTGGTGAGGTCTGTATCACTCTTGACACATTTTTTGTCTGGAATATCTCTTTGTCGAACTGTGTGCGCGCGTGCTTTTTTTTTATTTATTTTACATATTAGTGCATGTTTTTTTGCACAACTATCACACATAGATCTTCTGTAAATTTGTCAAACCTCAGTTGAGGAAAAGGGTTTTTGTCTCATGATCAGGTCCCAGGAGGGTGCCGAGTGTGTCAAGTGGAAGGGCAACCACGACCCTTCCGCGGCGAGTCTGATTTTCAGATGGTCAAGGACTGCATCAACTACAACTGCCGGTGCAACTGCGACGGCAGCTGGAACTGCCCTGGAGAAAAAGCTCGACGAGTATGCAACGCTGACGGCTCGCCCTTGACCCCGCCCCAACGCCCCACGACGCCGCAGTGCCGCACGTGCGTGGTGTCCGACACTGAGAGGTTCCAGCCAGGGAGAAACTTCACCTTGCGAAGAGGCTGCTATCAGTTTCAGTGCGGCTGCGAGTGCGATGGCAGCTGGAATTGCCCTGCAGAACGCACACGCAACTTGTGCGAGCGACGAGACGACCCGGTTCTACGCGCCCAGACCTGTCAGAGCTGCAGGGTCTCCAACTACGTGTTTCCGGGTCGCTCCTCTTTTCTGCTGACTCGCAACTGCTTACAGTTCGGCTGCGAATGCAACTGCGAAGGACGATGGACTTGCAACCACACGGACACCCGGAACGTGTGCAGAGGCGACGACAGCGCCCCTGTACTCCCCCGACTATCATCAGCATCGCCAGTCTCCACAGTGTCGTCGTCGTTGTTAGCTCAACAGCAGCAACAACAGCAGCGACAACAACGACAGGACACGCTGTCTTCTTCGTCCATGCACAGATCCGTCAGCACAGCGCAGGGCTCCTCGGTGGCCGAATCTAGCCTCAACTCCAACGCCAGATCGCTGGCCAGGACCAACACCACGTGCAGGCCTTGCCTGGTGGACGGAAAGAGGTATCAGTCCGACTCACAGTTCTTTATGGAAAAATCCTGCAGGCGCTTTACTTGCTACTGCAGATGCAACGGCGCCTGGCGGTGCCCGCGGGAAGAAGCCGTCGATATCTGCACCAATGGCAGACAGAGTGCTGCTGCGGACTCCAGAGCGGTATTGTCGAGCCAGAGTTCTTCGGATTCTCGCCGGGTAGAGTCTTCTGCAGCATCATCCAGCAGAACGCAGCTGGACCGCAGCGCGGAGAGCAGGAACCAGGCACGATCCCAGGAGAAGGCCACCACTGACAATGAAGAAGCTGCTGCGGCCTCAAGGCACAGCACAGACCAAAGGTATGGGAGAACAATTATTCGAGTGGTCGGAGCAGCAGACACAAATGCCTCTTCCGTCGCTGCATCCAGTGATTCTCGCCAGGAGGGCGGTAGTGATGGGCAGCAGGAGCTTAATGTACGTGGATACTACGTGGACAGAAGACAGGAGGGCTTCGATAAGAGCAGCAGGACCCAGGGAGCTCAAGACGCCTACAGCCAGCAGGATTCCCGACAATCGCAAGGGCAAGCGGGAACCGGCGACACAATGAGGGTCGTGTATACCAAGACCGAGTTCCAGTCTGGCAGCCAGTTGCCAGGTAGGCAGGTGAGTTACAGCACTCACGGTCAAGGACAGGATGCTACGAACCTTGGTGGACAGAACGGTGGTCAGCAAGCATACCGCTATGATTCTCAGTCAGGTTACAGGGGACAAGTACTGGAAGGTCAAAATGACGACTACTACGAGCAGTCCCGAGGCCAGGCAGGAGGCCACCAGGCCCAGAATCAGTATTACTCGGCTTCAAAGGCTTCGTCTTCTGCTTCCTCATCCAGCAGGTCGGCCGCGGACGCAGGGCTTCAGTCCAGGCAGATGAGTAGCGCGTCTGCTGTGTCCAGTGCCGAGGCAGGCTCCGAGGCCACGGGTACTGCAGTGGAAAGTGGGTGCACGCCCTGCCAGGTGGACAACAGATTGTACCACTCTGGCTCCGTGTTTGACTGGCGGCGTGGCTGTATAGTTTACAAGTGCTCCTGCCTTTGCAGCGGTTCCTACCGCTGCCGTCCGACCATGGACTCCGACTGTCGACCAGAGGAAGGAAAGGATGTCAGCGCCGGACTTCCTGCAGGGGTTCTCACCGGACAAGTCCCTGGCAGGACAGGCAGATCCTGTGGCAACTGCTATGTGCAAGGCTATGTGTTCCCTGGCAATATGAGCTTCACCATGCGTGAAGGCTGTGATGAGATGTCCTGCACGTGTGGCTGCGACGGAGCGCACCAGTGTCAGGGCAGAACCCCTATCCCTGGCTGTACAGCGGTATCTACACCTATCGGAGGCGCCTCGTATCCATACGCCGTACCGGCTGGCGTGTATCCCAATGGTTACAATCTTCCAGCCCGTCCAGGACGCGTATACAGCAGTTTCCAGACATACTATTCTGCCTCTTCTGGTTCCTCGGGCGGAGCATGTGCAACATGCAGTGGTGGTCTTCTCTTACCGGTGGGTGTCCTGCCGCAGGGTGGACAGGTGGACCCCGCGCAGCCACTGGCATCACAGGGTCAATACAACGCGCAATTCCAGATGGTACCCATGATGCAAACACCTGTCTCGGACAGCGGGGCCAGAGACGTGGAGGACAAGAACTGCGCGTCCTGCTTCGTTAATGGCAGGTCGTATCGTGGCAGCTTTGAGTACACCAAAGACTGCTACTACATCACCTGCTACTGCGACTGCTCGGGGCTGCTGCGGTGCTCGGCTCAGCTAGCATCGTCTGAAGTGTGTCCTCCTCAATATGGCCCTGTCAGTGGTCGCTGTCGCAGTTGCGTCGTGCAAGGTCATGAGTACCCTCCCAGCGTGCAGTTTGGCCTGCGGGTGGGCTGCTACGGATACGAGTGCACATGCGGGTGTGACGGCATGTGGATGTGCCCGACTCAGGTGCCAACCAACTACTGCGTGCGCCCGGCCAGCTTTTCACCCAGCGTTGGCTACGACAGGTATGAAACTTTGGCTTCAGAGGGGACCGCTGGACAAGGGTACACAGCTGAACTGAAGGAGTCGTCTTTCTCTCAAAGTGCATTAGAGGATCCACTGAGCTGCACGGACTGCATCATTCGAGACACCAGTTACCCGAGTCGAAGCAGGTTTCTCTACAGGGATGGGTGCTTGCAACACACGTGCGACTGTGCCTGTGATGGAAGCTGGTCATGCCTCAAGACTGAAACGGTGGACGTCTGTCAACAGCAGCAGACCATGCAGGAAGAGGAGAGAAGAGAAGAGATGAGGAAACAACAGAACGAAGACACCAGAAGGCAGCGTAAAGAAGAGGACATGATGACCGACCGAATGAAAGCCGTGGCTGAAGTTGCTGCACATGAAGCCAGGCTAGCCTCCCTGAACAACAAATGCCAGAGTTGCCAAGTGGATGGCAAAAACTATTTGGCCAATTCTCAGTTTAACTACAGACAAGGCTGTAACCTGTTCACATGCCAATGCTTCTGCAATGGTTCCTGGGAATGTCCCAGCACCAGCACGCGAAACCTTTGCCTTTCTTCCGACTATCGAGTGGATGGATGTCGTGAGTGTCGGGTGGACAACAAGACCTACCCGGGAGGTACACCCTTCACTCATCGAGAAGGATGTTGGGAGTTTGCCTGTCACTGCGACTGCAATGGACAGCCTGCCTGCCCGCCGGAGAGATCGCGCAACCTCTGCAGCTTGGTGGGAGGCAGCCTTGACCAAGCTCAATCTGATGGAAGCGAGACTGGTGGCGCCATAGTGCCAGCGTCTGCCTGCAAGCCATGCATGGTAGAGGGGCAAATAATTCGCTCTCGGTCAGCTTTTACACAGCGGCGTGGCTGCACAGAGTTTCTGTGCCAGTGCTCCTGCAATGGCACCTGGACATGCCCTGTGGACCGCTCTTACAACTTCTGCGACCTGAGTAACCCCAGTGAAGGGGGAAGTGACCTCACTACTGTACCCCGCAAAGGTAAGATTAAGATACTGTTTATGCCCTGAAATTTGGCATTTTAAAAGTTCCTTTTTTGTTCTTGGATTGAAGAGGTAGGGGTGAAATGGCAAATTTAGTTGATTACAACATTAAAAATAGTTTAGTACTTTTACCAAATTGTTCACGACAAACTTTTTGTTTCAAAGGGTTAGGGTTAGGGTTGTTTCAAATCAGAAGCAACATGTTTATCTGCTTTAAAAATGAAACATCATTTTGCAGGCTGCACAGTCGGAAGACGAACCTACTACACAAGGCTGTTTGCGTTCTATGACCGGTGCATTCAGTTCATGTGCATCTGTTACGACTCTGGTGCCTGGAAATGTCCTACTGGGAAAGAACGTTATATCTGCTAGCCGCTATAATTGACAGTTATAGAATGTCTTTCATTTATAGAAAAGATCTTGAAGTGGCAGATAACTGATGACAATACTGCTAGTCAGCTATCATGAATTTCTACGTAACTTACTGCTTTCCATTTTCAAAAACACATTTTTTGCTTCTTTCACAATGCGTGACTTAAAAAGACAAAAAGTGTTGACATCTTTTCTTTAATGTTGCTTAATTGTTAAAGTACATGCCAAATGAATATTATCATTAAAGGCAGCCTTACACTGAAAGGCACCACTATTTTTGGTTCAGCAATTCACCAGCAGATATAAACTGTCCTGATATTATTGATATCCATAAAATCTCTCTCTCGTATACTAACATTTGTATGAATCCACACAACATAAGCAAAATTGAATGTAATGCGCTTTCAGACCATCAAGTTAATTTGAAATATTAACATACACACACCAGAAATGAATTATTCATAGCATTTCATCAATGTATGCACAGCAACACAAATGCAGGAGTGCTGAAAAATGCAAATGTGTAAACATACTATATAATGTTGATACACCGAAACATTCCTGTCAATACTATGATCTTTTTTAGTTTCAGTAACTGATGAAATGTATGACCCTTTTTTCTCTTTTGCCTTCAGATTATCCATACATTTAACATGTGTGCAATGTTTTAACTTTAAAAAACAATAAAAACACTGTCTTAAATGCACAAATTAAAAATATGATTATTTCAAATATATTATTGTTTTGTTAGTTTTTAATAGCTAATGTGCGATAGTATCAAAATCCCCTGAGTTGACCGTCAGAATAATTTTGCCTGTGTTGACCTTTGATTGCTTCAACTTATAAGCTTCTGAAATGTCCCCGAGACTTAGGACAGTGTGAATAATTGGCTTGACTGCCCCATTTTCAAACAAAGGTAGCCCATCTTTAATGAAGTTGGAGACCAGCACGAACTGAAAGAAAAAAAAAACAAACACTTGGTGATATCAAAAGCGAAAATAGTAAAAAATAAATGGAGGTGATGGTGGAAGAACTGTGAGGTAAGGATCAGCAGCAGAATCTAAAGGTGAAGTAGACTGACAACAATAATGATAATAAAAACAAATTTGACGAAAATGATAAAACAAATTGAAATTTAAAGCTGCAGATGGTAATGAATGGAGACCATGCTTTAGAGTTTTTAGGGATTTTGCCATTAACTATTAAAGGATAGTTTATAGCATTTGAAGAATTTGTGAAAATCAGAAAACGAATCACACATGGTAAAGAGTGCGGAAAAAAATTTGTTGTCTTGTAAAAATCATGCAGTAAGGAGCTGTGTACCCCAAGTGATCGAGCTCGATATGTTGTCTCTGTCAGAGTAATTCTTTTAGAAAGCAAATTGCGCAGAAAATCACCACTCACATCTCCACCACCTGCAATATACTGAAAGTGTTTTCATCACACCATTCTCAATTCTCAAAGTTCAGTCTAATGAAATTATCATACTTTTAAAAAAATACATCAAATGATCAGACAATCAGGAAAAGTCCTCTCCTTAACATTTTGTACTTTGAGTATGTGGTGGAATTTCTCTGAACAGTTAAAAATCAGGCACTCTTAGCAGATCTAAAAGATACAAAAAATCTCGATAAAATGTGTAAGCTAATGGGAAAGAAGAAAATGAATATATACAATATATCAACGATTACTAAAGTGTGTGTGAATAAAATATGACTATTCGAGATGCAATTAGTAGCAGCTTTACAAGAAAGCAAGGGTTAGAATCACACAGCACATCATTAACAATAACATTACAATTCATAGCTGCTACACCAGAGAGACCTTCCTACAATCATAATTCAGACCTGCATATGATCACAATTCATACATTGTAGGGTTCTGAAGCTGCATGACCAAAACAATAAAGAACAGTCTTAATCTATTAGTCCTGCATGCAAACACAGAATGAGTGGCCTGATGGAAGCTGACAGGCATGTCCTATCAGAAAAGTTCTGTTATCGTGCAGAACTGCAGATACTTTTGAAAATGTCTACTTATTAGAGTCTGAAGACCACTCTGGGCCATCCAGATAACTTTTGAGCAGGTGTATACAACACTCAAGCTCTTCCCGTCCTTCACCAATAAACTGTTATCATAACAAATATGACAGTCTGACACATATATTCTACTTACCTGGCAGTCCATATCTGATCCATCTACCGTCTACAGCAATGGCATTGAGATTATGCTCATACATGGAACTTCCAACACAGTCAAGAATGATATTTACGCCCTTTCCTGGACATACAGTACACTTGTTCAGGAAAAGCAATGGTAATAAATTACAATTCACTGGGTGAACACCTTATAAATATTTATCCTTTAGGCAACATTGACTTGGTGACTTCCCTTATAGTATGGCAACAGACATATGTATACACACAAATATGAGCTAAAGTCCTAAAGTGTGAAGATCTTCTGTTTCAAAATTTGAAACTGGACTTGTGATCTTTTGTGTTCAGTCTTCACATGTAAGAAATTATCATAATGTCAGTATTTTGAAATATTATGATGAAATAAACCTTCAGGTTTCACAAAAGAAAATTGTGTCCACTTTATTCGTTTAAATTCTTTGAACTTTTGGAACTCTTTTATCTGAATTCTAAAACTTTTATCCAGAGTTAAAAGTACTTTTACTTTTTTTACCAGAAGTAGTATCAATTACAGAAGTTACAAAAGCAGTAGAAAATAAAAAGATCAAAATATACATGATGGGTTTCAAGATCTAAATATCCCAGCTGCTAAGTGCTCTTCATAATCTAATCCAAAGCAAAACCAAATCCTACCTCCAGTGGCCTCCAGTACTCTAGCACCCACATTTTCTTCCTTATAGTTAAACCCTTCCACTGCACCAAGGTGAACTGCTGATTGGATTTTGGCGGAACTGTCAGCAGTGATGTATGGATGAGCTTTAGCCTGAATGCATAGCTGAATGACTGCAGTTCCCACTCCACTTGCACCAGCATGGATAAGAACTGATTCACCTGCCTGTACTTTTCCTAATACACAACATTGTTTTTTTTAACATTGACACCAGGACACTGCTTGACAGACTCTCTAATCTCTCTCTCTTTCTCTCACTCCCTTTTCCCTTTTGTATAAAACTGAGCAGAGGAGAGCTCACCAACAGTGTGGAGCAAATTAAATGCTGTGAGCCACACTTCTAGTATAGCAGCAGCTTCTGTAAAGTCCATCCCAGATGGGATTGGCATAAGTAGCCCTTCAGGTGACACCACATATTCTGCTTCGAGACGACCTTTAAAGTCAATGATGTTATTACTTTGAGGTTTTGTGTTTTACTTACAATTCAATTAATGACTGACATAATTACAGTGCAAAGAAATGTTGCATCTTCACTCAACCAATATTCTGTTTTAGTGTCTTATGATTAGCTGCAAGAAAATTTCTCATATGAAAGAACATAACATGTAAAAAAAAAAAATTAATGGTCTTTGATATTTAAGTGGTATTTAACTATTAAAGATGCATTAGACATAAAAGCTTATTTACATTAAGTGGTAAAATGTAACATAAAACTGAAAGATTGTGGATACACAATGACATAAAGTACTTTTAAGCAACAAATGTTGTAGCTATATTAAAAAAATTGTTGATGGCAATACTGATGGTAGATTCTGTGATGTATTAATACTTGTAGGCTAGCCTATTCATAAAAATGTGCATTTTATTATTGAATGTAATTTTGAAAATTCAATAAATACCTGATAAAAGAGTCATTACTCTGTCACCAACTGCCCACCGCCTACTGCATCCAGGTCCTAATTTACTTATAATACCAGCAGCTTCATGTCCCCGAATTACTGGAAAACCCTGGAGGTGGTGGATACATCCCAAGCCTCTAATTACATTTAATTTGAAAAATATGTAATAATGATAACATTGTAAGATCATGAAAACATATTAGGGATTTTGTTTATCATAGGGTAAAGAAGACTATCCATAATTTGACTATTTTAAAAACTATAGTCTGACATAATAGCTGGACAAAAGGTCATCATTTCCAAAATATTTTGTAAAAATTGATCTAAGCAGATCAGACAAATGTTAAAGAAAAATAATTTACTATTTTCTTACTTGCAGAGTATCAGCATGGTTGATTGCTTGAGCTTTGACTTGTATCAGTACTTCCATACTGCCTGGTGTGGGAATAGGAACTTGTCCAATATAAAGGTTCTGATATCCTCCAGGCATGTCTACCTGAACTGCTCTCATCATCTGAGTCAAAGTTATCATAATTAAAGTACTGTCATCTACTTTTGGCAACTTTACTAAAGCATCAATTCTTTACATATAAAATACAATGAACTATGACTTAACAGATCGGGAAAACACCTCAGCTTGTAAATGAATGAAATAGAAAAAAATATAAGTGAAGAATATATTTTATTCACTATTAAATATGTTGTTAAAGCCATAATCACAAATCACCAAATAGCTGTACAAAAGGTCATCATTTTCAAAATATTTTCTAAAAATTGATCTAAGCAGATCAGACAAATGTTAAAGAAAAATAATTTACTATTTTCTTACTTGCGGAGTATCAGCATGGTTGATTGCTTGAGCTTTGACTTGTATCAGTACTTCCTTACTGCCTGGTGTGGGTTTAGGAACTAGTCCAATAGAAAGGTTCTGATATCCTCCAGGCATGTCTACCTGAGCTACTCTCGTCATCTGAGTCAAAGTTATCATAATTAAAGTACTGTCATCTACTTTTGGCAACTTTACTAAAGCATCAATTCTTTACATATAAAATACAATGAACTATGACTTAACTCTTAACAGATCAGGGAAAACACCTCAGCTTGTAAATGAATGAAATAGAAAAAATATAAGTGAAGAAAGAATATATTTTATTCACTATTAAATATGTTGTTAAAGCCATAATCACAAATCACCAAATAATCCATTTGGAGTAAAGGCTGACCAAAAATTTCTAGGGGTTGTAAAGTCATTATCCATAATTGCATTGCACATTTTTCAAGAGGTAGACATTTATTTTTAATAACTGAAAAAATTTTGGAGAATGAAAGCTAATAACTTTGAAACCTAAACAATTACAAGTGCCTTTCAATTTTGACCCACAGCAACAGCAATCTAAAGCTGCTTTATGTCAAGCCAAGAACTACACTATGAGATGGTGGCATGTTTTTTTATACATCTTTAGTCTTATTTCATTTGTGTTAAATGGACATAACATGTTAAATGCTTTTTCCCCAGTCATAACTGCCACTACCACCATCTCCCCCACAACCCTAAAAGGAGTCACATTTGCTTGGTGGATAGTGGAGGACCACAGCAAGTCACTGGTTTAAGACTCATCTTGGTCTGACTGGAAAACTTGCCCCATTTGTGGCAGTTGGGTACCCAAATGAAGGAAGGCAAAGCCAGGAGAAAGAAATGTTTGGGTTCCACCTCCTACATATCCTGTCTTAGACAAGGAGAACCATTACCACTAGCTGAAAACTGCACCTAGTATGGCCAAAGGGCTCCGAGTCTCTTTCTTTGTCATGCATTAGCATGGTTCTACTAGCTGGTTTGAATGTTTACATGACAAGGTAAAATGTATACAATGTTATGGCTATTACACAAGTCGATATTCCTAAAATAGGAAGTAAAGCTGTGTGACCACCAGGCTCCCCCCCCCTTACCTTGACCACCCAGGAAGCAAGCCACACGTGACAAATCTCCCCTCCCCCAAGATGGAGCCAGGGCCGCCGAGAGCCAGCCCGGGCCCCGGGACAGACGACCTCTCCGGGCCCCTTGTACTTGTAATCGTAAATTATTTTCCCAGTAAAAGAAAAGGAGAAGAAGAAGAAAAAAATCCACTGACCAAGGCCGGGCCCCCTTGACAGCCGCGGGCCCGGGTACTGGGTACACCAGACCCCCTGTCCGCCCCTCTCGTCAGGCCTGGATGGAGCACCCCGACATCAGGATCCACGCATGGTGCTTGCTGCACACCAACGTCACTAACCTTGCTGTGCTCCTTCTCCCACTTTTGTCTTATCTCATTCTTCAGTCCCTCGTAGTCGATGGAATGAAGAGGGGTTCCACTTCTAACCAAGATCATACGCCGTTCAGAGGCAGCCCGGATCACATACAACTCCCTATCAAAGCAGTCGAACTCTCTTCGCTCCATGGCCAAGACAGAACTATACAGAAAAAGAAAAAACCTTAATAAAGCAAGGTCAGCAAATGTCCCACCAACCACTGAGCTGCAAGAACAGACAACAGAGACAACGAAATACGTGAAGCACCACACGAACACGTACTGGAAGGACAGGCAACCTCCGCGCAGTCCGTCACCGCTAAATACAGGTAGTCCTCGGGTTACGACAGTCTCGAGTTACGTCGTTTCGTGGTTACGACGCTCATTCCGACTTACGAGGTCAGTGCATAAAAGAAAAGGAAGGCCATCACCATGGAGGTGAAAGTGGATAAAATAAGGCAATCTGAGAAGGGGAAACAGCTACAGAAATTGGCAGGTCATTAGGACTTAGTCGTTCGACTGTCGCTACGATTATCAAGGATAAATATCGCATCCTTGAACATCTGAAAGCATCTGCTCCTATGAAAGTGACAGTGATAACAAAGCTTAGTGTACTGCACAATATTTTACTGTACTTATGTTGATTGATAATTATGTAGGGTACTGTGTTAGGATAGGTGTTTGGATAGGCTAAGTGTTTGTAGTACTGTACTGTTATTATGGTACAGTACTGTATGAACTTATACGTCGAAATTCGGTTTACGACGCCGCGTTAAGAACGGATCCCCGTCGTAAGTTGAGGACTACCTGTACAAAGACGTTACAAATCAAGACAAGTCTACGCTCAAGGGTTCGAGGATTTTAGGGTAGGGTTGTACCCCGCATCTCCACCCATTTGTCGCATACCATTCGAACCGCAGCTGAGCGCAGACCACACAACAGCGACAAAGACAAAATTCACGTTCCAAAACAGATTTAACTACGTAAAATAATGCAAGAGAAACATCTTATACATCTTTAACACCCACATAAAAATAGATTAAAATAAGCAAATACAAATAAATACAATGCCCTGTGCACAGGCGAGATACAAAGTAACCACACACCACCCGCACGCACTGAGGATGAGGGTAGACGGTTTACACAATGGCAAACAGTAGAACGAAGGACAATGAAGAAACGACGACAGGAATGTGCAAGGAAGATCTAAAAAAGAAACACAGTTCGGCAGCTGTATGCAAGCAGCATTATACCCTCAGACACAGTCAGGTCACTTGTATCAGTCCTTACGGCACGATAGAAATTCTCCTTTACCTTCGGTCATCTGCGAACTATTTACCACAATTCAAAACGTCCTTGAGCAGGTGAGAAAAACAGATAGCACATGACGCGGCAGCCCCTTCCTTCCCTCAGAGCTATAAGTACGTACAGTCACGCCTCTGTGACTCATTTATCTAACTGTTAACTGAGTAAAAATACTTTGACACACAGCAATAACAATTAACGTTCCTTACTTGTTGACTAGCAGTGCAAGACTCATAAAAAGAGAAATATATTATTTTGAACAGGACACCTATACTGTATGTGAACGATATACAGTCACTATGCCACCTCGCTACTATATATGCCACTCTCGGTATTATACCACTTTTGCTCGGTCCCGACAAAATTCAATGCAAAATAAATTTACTATGCCACCACCTACTCTCGCTACTATATGCCACTTTTGTGTGATTGTTAAGAGGCACAAGTTGTGAAATTCCGCGCAATGCTCGATTATTAAAATTATTATGGTAGTGTGGAACATCGCAGTTAGGTGGGATGGAACGTAGCACGCACTAAGGGAGGGTGGAGGCTGTTGATGGGGGGTGGTCGCTGTCCGGGTGACAGAGGAAGAGCGGGAGGGGGTCGACTAGCGACAGGATGCAGGTGCGCGGATGTGGTTGGGAGGGGTGGAGGACGAAGAGTTGAGGGGGAGAATGAGAGGAGACAGCTAGCGAAGCCGACGATTCTTGAGAGCTTTGGACTGACGGATAACTTGAGCAAATAAAGCCGTTTTTACGAACCCTCGGTATTATGCCACTCTCGCTACTATGCCACTTTTGCTCGGTCCCGGTATAGGTGGCACAGTAGCGAAATTTGACTGTAATATGAAATGGAGAGAGAGCCCTTACAACCATTACTCCAGCGGTTCTCAAACAGGGGGGCGCGAAGGTGGTCATTTTTTAAAAGTTTCTTATACCGGTATTAGTGAAATTAGCTTACATTGCTGGCTACGGGGGATGCGCAGACATACCTTTATTCGTCAGGAGGAGGGGGGGGGCGTCACAAGTAAAAGGTTGAGAACCGCTGCATTACACTATCTTCCTTCGGGGCCTATTTCTTTCTATCTCTCGACAGACGACATAACAGGTGATTTAATTCCGTGCTCAAAAATGACAGAACAGGACATATCACTAACTAAAATAAAAAAAATAATGCTATTTTCCAATTCTGACAGCGTAACATTTAAAAGATTCACGCAATCTCTTATAAATCTAGCTTAATTATAGTCTAATTTGTTTACTTTTCAATCTATATTTTTACCCTCCGCTTATGTTCCGATAGCACATTTCATAAGTCACTGGCTTTTGTGCCAAGGAGTGCTGAAAAATGCAAATGCGTAAACATACTATATAATGTTGATACAATGAAACATTCCTGTCAATACTATCTTTTTTAGTTTCAGTAACTGATGGAATATATGACCTTTTTTTCTCTTTTGCCTTCAGATTACCCATACTTTCAACATTTGTGCAGTGTTTTAACTTTAAAAAACAATTAAAAACACTGTCTTAAATGCACAAATTAAAAATATGATTATTTCAAATATATTATTGTCTTGTTAGTTTTTCCATAGCTAATGTGTGATTCTGAAGTAAAAAAAAAAAAAAACGAAAAAACGAGTTAAAAAGATTCTGTTTATGGCCACATTCAAGTGTGTGCACACTTCTATGCATACATACAAGAGTCGATATGTAACTGCAGATGTATGCACATAAGGGTGCATTTATGCAGGGTAAGAGCACACATCAAAATCCAAACCTAATTTTCAACATAAACGGTTGCATTCTTACTTGTTTATTATGGACTCAACACAGGTAGCATTTATTCCTGTACACAATGATGCATACAAATCATCGCCCAAAAGTTAAAGAGCTTTCATTACTCTAAAGATTTGTAAGGTAGCATACTTTTCATTCCAAAAAGCCATAAAACATACCAAGTACCTCCATTCACTAACCTTTCTCCAAAACCATCCTTTATAAAGTAATAGTGAACAAATCCTTTTGCATTAATAGTATCAAAATCTAAATTTTATCTTTAATATCACAATCTGATTTTGCTAAAGAATGAAATCCAAATGTTAAAAAAATTTTATAGATCCATATATTCAGTACAGTCACACTTCTCAGAGTTATGATTCTCTTTCCTATTAATAGCACAGACAAATGCCACATTCCACCATGTGATAAAAAGATTTTGCAGTTTTCAAAGGAGTTGAGCAGCAACAGCATCCAAAATATAACCCCATTTTATATCAAAGTTCTTGGTGTTCGTCTCCTGAGTTGACCGTCAGAATAATTTTGCCTGTGTTGACATTTGCTTCCATCAACTTATGAGCTTCTGCAATTTTCTCGAGACTTAGGACAGTGTGAATAATTGGCTTGAATGCCCCATTTTCAAACAAAGGTAGCACATCTTTAGTGAAGTTGGAGACCAGCTCTTGCTTGAACTGAAAGAAAAAAATAAACACTTGGTGATATCTAAAGTGAAAATAGTAAAAAATAAATGGAGGTGATGGTGGAAGAACTGTAAGGTAAGGATCAGCAGCAGAATCTAAAGGTGAAGTAGACTGACAAAAGTAATGACAATAAAAACAAATTTGACAAATATGATAAAACAAATTGAAAACAGTTTTAAAGCTGCAGATGGTAATGAATGGAGACCATGCTTTAGAGTTTTTAGGGATTTTGCCATTAACTATTAAAGGATGGTTTATAGCATTTGAAGAATTTGTGAAAATCAGAAAACGAATCACACATGGTAAAGAGTGCAAAGAAAAATTTGTTGTCTTGGAAAAATCATGCAGTAAGGAGCTGTGTACCTCAAGTGATCGAGCTCGAAGGGTTGTCCCTGTCAGAGTAATTCTTTTAGAAAGCACTTTGCGCAGAAAATCACCACTCACATCTCCACCACCTGCAATATACTGAAAGTGTTTTCATCACACCATTCTCTATTCTCAAAGTTCAGTCTAATGAAATTATCAAACTTTTCAAAAAATACATCAAATGATCAGACAATCAGGAAAAGTCCTCTAAAGATAAAAAAAAACAACTCAATAAACTGTGCAAGCTAATGGGAAAGAAGAAAATGAATATATATCAATGATAACTAAAGTGTGTGTGAATAAAATATGACTATTCGAGATGCAATTAGTAGCAGCTTTACAAGAAAGTAAGGGTTAGAATCTCACAGCACATCATCAATAATTAACAATAACATTACAATTCATACTTGCTACACCAGAGAGACCTTCATACAATCATAATTCAGACCTGCATATGATCACAATTCATACACTGTAGGGTTCTAAAGCTGCACGACCAAAACAATAAAGAACAGTCTTAATCTATTAGTCCTGCATGCAAACACAGAATGAGTGGCCCGATGGAAGTTGACAGAACGTTTCTGATAGGACATGCCTGTCATTGTGTAGAACTGCAGATACTTTTGAAAATGTCTACTTATGAGAGTCTGAAGACCACTCTGAGCCATCCAGATAACTTTTGAGCAGGTGTATACAACACTCAAGCTCTTCCTGTCCTTCACAAATAAACTGTTATCATAACAAATATGACAGATATGTTCTACTTACCTAGAAGTCCATATATGATCCATCTCCCATCAACAGCAATGGCATTAAGATTATGCTCATACATGGAACTTCCAACACAGTCAAGAATGATATTTACGCCCTTTCCTGGACATACAGTACACTTGTTCAGGAAAAGCAATGGTAATAAATTACAATTCACTGGGTGAACACCTTATAAATATTTATCCTTTAGGCAACATTAACTTGGTAACTTCCCTTATAGTATGGCGTATGTATATACACAAATATGAGAAAAAGTCCTAAAGTGTGAAGATCTTCTGTTTCAGAATTTGCATCTGTTTTGTGTTCAGTCTTCACATATAAGAAATTATCTTCATGTGATTATTTTGAAATATTATGATGAAATAAACCTTCAGGTTTCACAAAAGAAAATTGTGTCCACTTTATTCATTTAAATTCTTTGAACTTTTGGAACTCTTTTTGTATTTAAATTCTAAAACTTTTATCCAGAGTTAAAAGTATTTTTTGACTTTTTTTTACCAGAAGTAGTATCAATTATAGAGGTTACAAAAGCAGTAGAAAATAAAAAGATCAAAATATACATGATAGGTTTCAAGATCTAAATATCCCAGCTGCTAAGTGCTCTTCATAATCTAATCCAAAGCAAAACCAAATACTACCTCCAGTGGCCTCCAGTACTCTAGCACCCACATTTTCTTCCTTATAGTTAAACCCTTCCACTGCACCAAGGCGAACTGCTGATTGGATTTTGGCGGAACTGCCAGCAGTGATGTATGGATGAGCTTTAGCCTGAATGCATAGCTGAATGGCTGCAGTTCCCACTCCACTTGCACCAGCATGGATAAGAACTGATTCACCTGCCTGTACTTTTCCTAAAATCCATACACAACCATTTTTCTTTAATATAGACACCAGGACACTGCTTGACAGACTCTCTAATCTCTCTCTCTTTCTCTCACTCCTTTTTCCCTTTTGTATAAAACTGAGCAGAGGAGAGCTCACCAACAGTGTGGAGCAGTTTAAATGCTGTGAGCCACACTTCTGGTATAGCAGCAGCTTCTGTAAAGTCCATCCCAGATGGGATTGGCATAAGTAGCCCTTCAGGTGACACCACATATTCTGCATTGCCACCACCTTTAAAGTCAATGGTGTTAATATTTTGAAGTTTTGCGTTTTATTTACAATCCAATTAATGACTGACATAATTATAGTGCAAAGAAATGTTGCATCTTCACTTAACCAATATTCTGTTTTAGTGTCTTATGATTAGCTGCAAGAAAATTCCTCATATAAAAGAACATAACATGTAAAAAAAAAAAATTAATGGTCTTTGATATTTAAGTGGTATTTAACTATTAAAGATGCATTAGACATGAAAGCTTACTTACATTAAGTGGTAAAATGTAACATAAAACTGAAAGATTGTGGATACACTATGACATATAAAGTACTTTTAAGCAACAAATTTTGTAGCTATATTAAAAAAGTGTTGATGGCAATACTGATGGTAGATTCTGTGATGTATTAATACTTGTAGGCTAGCCTATTCATAAAAATGTGCATTTTATTGTTGAATGTAATTCTGAAAATTCAATAAATACCTGATAAAAGAGTCATTACTCTGTCACCAACTGCCCACCGCCCACTGCATCCAGGTCCTAATTTACTTATAATACCAGCAGCTTCCAGTCCCAGAATGTCTGTCACACCTGGAGGTGGTGGATACATCCCACGCCTCTATATACATTTCATTTGAAAAATATGTAATAACGATAGCATTGTAAGATCACGAAAACATATTTGGAATTTTGTTTATTATAGGGTTAAGAAGACTATCCATAATTTGACTATTTTAAAAACTATAGTCTGACATAATAGCTGTACAAAAGGTCATCATTTCCAAAATATTTTCTAAAAAATGATCTAAGCAGATCAGACAAACGTTAAAGAAAAATAATTTACTATTTTCTTACTTGCAGAGTATCAGCCCTGTTGATTGCTGTAGCTTTGACTTGTATCAGTACTTCCTTACTGCCTGGTGTGGGAGTAGGAACTTGTCCAATATAAAGATTCTCAGGTCCTCCAGGCTGGTTTATCTGAACTGCTCTCATCATGATCTGAGTCAAAGTTATCATAATTAAAGTACTGTCATCTACTTTTGGCAAATTCTTTACATATAAATACAATGAACTATGACTTAACAGATCAGGAAAAAAAACCTCAGCTGGTAAATAAATGAAATAGGTAAAAATATAAGTGAAGAAAGAATATATTTTATTCACTATTAAATATGTTGTTAACGCCATAATCACAAATCACCAAATAATCCATTTGGAGTAAAGGCTGATCAAAAATTTCAAGGGGTTGTAAAGTCATTATCCATAATTGCATTGCACATTTTTCAAGAGGTAGACATTTATTTTAATAACTGAAACAATTTTGGAGAATGAAAGCTAATAACTTTGAAACCTAAATAATTACAAGTGCCTTTCAGTTTTGACCCACAGCAATAGCAATCTAATGGACATAACATGTTAAATGCTTTTCCCCAGTCATAACTGCCACTACCACCATGTCCCCCACAACCCTAAAAGGAGTCACATTTGCTTGGTGGATAGTGGAGGACCACAGCAAGTCACTGGTTTAAGACTCATCTTGGTCTGACTGGAAAACTTGCCCCATTTGTGGCAGTTGGGTACCCAAATGAAGGAAGGCAAAGCCAGGAGAAGGAAATGTTGGGGTTCCACCTT
The DNA here is from genome assembly GCA_004794325.1 of Pomacea maculata. NCBI lineage: Eukaryota > Metazoa > Mollusca > Gastropoda > Architaenioglossa > Ampullariidae > Pomacea > Pomacea maculata. The sequence goes on along the minus strand of SRHC01000720.1, from coordinate 58,110 downwards.
CTACATATCCTGTCTTAGACAAGGAGAACCATTACCACTAACTGTAAACTGTACCTAGTATGGCCAAAGGGCTCCGAGTCCCTTTCTTTGTCATACATTAGCATGGTTCTACTATAGCTGGTTTGAATGTTTACATGACAAGGTAAAATGTGTTCAATGTTCTGGCTATTACACAAGTCGATATTCCTAAAATAGGAAGTAAAGCTGTGTTAATGTGTTTTCATATGGCCTTCTCAAATTTGAAGGGTGCAAAGGTCGCTTTTGACGCTTATTTTTTGCATTCGGACCTTTTTCTTCTGTCACTTTGATTGCAATGTATACTATAGTTCCCATTATTGGTAAATGGTCTTAATACTGTCGCTGGTCTTTACCGTGATAGTATCAATTAAGTACGTACAGTCACGCCTCTGTGAAATGTACACTGCCTACAGCAGGACTGCTACGTGGACCGGCAGCACGAGTGACTAGCACTACTAATACCTTTATCTACTAATTCACTTATCTAAATGTTAACTGAGTAAAAATACTTTGATACACAGCAATAACAATTAAAGTTCCTTACTTGTTGACTAGCAGTACAAGACTCATAAAAAGAGAAATATATTATTTTGGACAGGACACCTATACTGTATGTGAACGATATAATATGAAATGGAGAGAGCGCCCTCACAACCATTACACTGTCTTCCTTCGGGACCTAATCATTTCCTACTATCTCTCGACAGACGACATAACAGGATTTAATTCCGTGCTCAAAAATGACAGAACAGGACATATCGCTAACTAAAATAAAAAAATAATATATTTTCCAATTTTGACTTAGTATATTATTTAAAAGATTTGCGTAATCTCTTATAAATCTAGCTTAATTATAGTCTAATTTGTTTACTTTCCGATCTATATTTTTACCCTCCGCTTATGTTCCGATAGCACATTTCATAAGTCACTGGCTTTTGGGCCAAGGTTTTGTTAACTTGTAGTCGGTTCTAACGACCATCGGCCTCTTACGATGTCGGGCATTTATAACTCCATTATATCAGTGACCGATAAATTTGTGCCAGCAAAACTACGCCCACTCTGGAATCATCCTGCAGGTTAGAAAAAAAAAGTTCTAGGATTCAGACTCCAGGGAGTAATCTCGATCTGTTGCTATTCGTCAGCGTAGAATGGATAGTGCTACCACTCTTTACTTTAAACTCAAGGACAGCCAAGAACACCAAAAGCCTGTCTGCGTAAAGACATGAATATAATAATATAGTTAATGGCCTACAGAAAAAATGGTTATCCGGGAACAGAATGCAATTGAAAAATTTTTAAGATCAGAGCAAGTTCGTGATCGTAGGGCATTATTAGAATACAATGTAACGACAACAATAATAGAAAACAAGCTATGTCGACACTATATTCAACAGTTTGCACTTGTTTTTGCGAGGGCAGATTAATCAGCAGCGAAAGTTTATTTGCAGTTTTACTGTTGCCAAGATTTGCAGATGGTAAAGTAGATTAGTCGGTAAAATGTTACAATACAGATGCAGGATGGGGCTTTCAGAAACTGCTTCGTAGGTGCAGGTTGAATACCGATAACAAAAAGTGAAACCAGAATACCGTTTTAATAAGGAATAAAGTTTAGTCAGTCATAATGGGTTTGGCCATAGCCATACATGCTCTCAGCAATTTCAGTCTTGTTTTACATGCTGAGACTGGTTGTTAGTCGTAAGTAAATTACAAATTTGTTTTCAGTTTGTTAGTTGAGTGTTTCAATAGTAAACACATTGGTACAAATGTATTATTCGAGGGTGCATAGCACCAAAAGCAAAGGGACAATTATGAAAATTAAGTGCTTGAAAAGAGGTATAGGGTACAATTCAATTATTTAGGGGAGATGGGCTGAGCAGAGGGGATGGGGCGTGGGCTTGTCAGCCATTAACGAACCAGGTAATAGGGATATTTAATTTTTTGAATTGGAAAAACCACATTTCCTCCATTGTAACAAGGAACTCAAGTCTTAGGTAGCAGAAAAGGTCTCTTCAAAATCCTTCGAAAAATCAGTTGCTCACTTATTCATTAAAATCTCTTTTGAGCTGTTTAGCATATACATCAGCGTTAAGCAAGGCTCTAGCCCAGCCTCTTGCCAGGGGAAGAGAAGCTATTGAAAGCTGCAGCTGACAGAAGAGCATGTAGAAAGGAGTGCAAGGATTCCATCAACTCAAAACCACAAGTTACAATACACAGATCTACACACTGTAATAAAGACTCATTTGTACATTAGCCTTTTTTAGCCACAGCAAAGTAGTCAAACTGTAATGATGGGATACACCATCCATGGTCACCTCTGACTGAAAGAGGCCTTGTGTACATGTTCACACAGTGGTAGCTCCCAGGAATATGTTACATATATCATTGCTAAAATGAAGAATACAAATTTACACAATTTATCTGTTTCTTTCCAGGTCCAAAAACCATTTTTTTCTGGGCACCACTAGGAAAATGGGTAGGTATTCATAATGTTGATTTGTAAAGTCACAGTGAATACAAGAGTAAAACTGTGTAGAATAGAAACAAAACTGTCGATATAATCAGAACATGATATATAACCAGGGCTTCTGCTTACGCAAAAAATTGCGTACAGTACGCATTAAAAGTTAGGAGGACCCCTTCAATTTTCGTCTTTGGGGTCCCATTCAAATTTGGGTGAAGAACAGAGACCCCTTAAAAATCTGAAGAAAGGGTCCCTGGTGATATAATTGCTTTTATGAAGTTCAGACCTGAACAATATAAATCTGACATCTTGAACTGTAAAGAAATATCACCAAACTCTAGGCATTCTTTGTACTGTCTCTCTACATGACTGTCATAATTCTCTCATTATTTCTTTTTGTGTTGTTCTCTAAATATGTAAAGCGTGGAGAGCCGGTGGCATGCTAGGATTCTGTAATTGCCAAAGTTGCATGAAAGGGACAAGAGGCATGCTTGAAAGGAAGCCATGTTTGTCGAGAGTCAACCCTTGTGGTACTACATGACTTCACTGAGCAGAGCAATAGGCAGGGTTACTAGCGGTTAATACCTGTCTGAGTTGCTGATTGCCTTGCCACCTGAGTCAGTTTCTTCCGTCTGCTTGTATTGCCTTCCTCTCAGTTGTTCACATCAGATGAGAGAAATTCAATAGCTTCATTTGTTCTTCTGTGGCCCCACCATTAGGAATTGTCTCTCTCAAAACTGTGTGAACATTTTAAGCTTTCAAGTCTGTCCTGAAAACCCACCTCTCATAAAATTATCGCAACCAAGTGAACTCTTCTGCTTATTGCTTGCTTCTTTATCTTTATCCATACACTCTATTTATGTTTGCCACAGTGTTATCCATTAACTGGCACTTGTGTTTCTTCGTTGTGTGGTTGACTCTGTGTGTTTGTAGTCTTTCATGCACAGTGTATTTAGTTCTCCATAACTCTGAACAGTAATTAATAGTAAATTTTGTTGTTAAGATTCAAGGTTTTTCCAATAATGTCTACTCTTTCCATTATTTCAGATATTAGTGTTTGCTGGTTTGAAAGACATCACACGACCACCAGAAACTCTGAGTGTATATCAGAATACAGCATTAGCAGGAACTGGTAATTTGCTTTCTGATCCAACTACCACTGTTTCCATCTTTTAAACTCAGCCTGGTTATAATCTCTCATCTTGGTTAAAAATTTCTGTTAATTGTACAGTATAATAACGCATTGTCTAAATAAGTATTTTAAAGCATCTTTGAGTTAATTTTTTTATCTGTAAATCTTTGGGAATAGAATTTATAACATGCAGCAATCAGGAAAGCTGGATTGTAATGAATTACAGATCTTTATAGTAGATTTGAAAATTTAGAAATTGCAATTGTATCTCTTTCAAGCAAACTTCTTCATCTCACCACATTTTGGTAGTTTAAAATGAAAGATATAGAAAAGTAGCCACATGTCACAAAACTACAATTTAAAATGAGTAGGGTAAAAAGGAACTGCTTGTACCTTTAGGCAATATAAAAGCATGTTTTGAATGTTTTGGGATTTTTTTTTTTGTGTGCGTGGAAGAAAATCAACACACAAAATGACATTTCAGATTATTTCTGAAGAAGGGTCACACTAAAAGCTTTATATTTATGTAAAATATTCAAGTTATTAAGTCTTTTTAGTAAAATAAACTCATTTTAAATTGAATGAAGGTTTTCCAGAATGAAAGAAATGACAAGTATTATGATAATTCTGATGACTCCTCTGCACAAAACTTTCAGGAAGCACCTAATCCACAGTCAATGTTCTTTAGAAATTATCTCGTCTTTGTTTTCACAGGAATGATATGGGCCCGTTATTCATTAGTGATCATTCCCAAGAACTACAGTCTGTTTGCTGTTAATCTTTTTGTTGGCTTAACTGGACTGTATCAGTTGGGCCGGATCTACAAGTAAGAGCTCTTTTGAATATTATATAAAAATTAAAATATATTCCTTGCATTGATCTTAATACCCTGTGGTTAATTTGTAAGGTCATTTTCCTAAATTAGAAATATTGAAACTGCTATTGAAATTTATTCTTTTTTTTTTTAAAGTATTTTTTAATGCTTATGTAAGTAGTAATATTTTCTTCCAATCTTAGAGAGTTGTGCACTATTTTAAAAGAAGAACAACAGGACTGTAAAGATAGGAATAATTTATGGAATTTGGTTGTAGGAAAGATTAAAAAAAAGTAGTTTATGCCTTTCATGTGCTGCTCTTTAATAGACTTGGAAATCTTCATTCTTTTGATTTTATATTGCATTAATTCTAAAGCGCATCTAAAGTCAAATTTATTTGTGTGAAAGACATTAATGGATGTGGTTTTTTTTTAAGTCTGAGTCTGTCAAAAATAAAAAAACAGCCATCATAATGACTTGAGTTACAAATATAATATTGTCTAATGTTTCAGATGTATAGCAGGAATGTGTTCCTCAAATAGGCAAAGCCCCTCTTCCTTTTTTTCTTTTTTCTTTTTTTTTTTTGAAAGCAAAATGACTCATTTTAATTTTACTCAATTGAAATGCACTTTAAGAAGGGAAGTCTCCTGACCTAGATGTTTGAGGAAGGGAAGGGATGGGACTGAATAAAGCAATTTCTTTGAATGCATTAAATAAAGGAACTGCCGACTCTTGCCTTGGTTTAAAATATTATGGTAGACTCTGAAAGCATGAGAAACTTCTGAGCCACTGGCTCAGATTTTTAGCATTTTGACCCTTGAGGTCAACAGATATTTAGCATCCTACTGTATCAGCTTGGTTTGCCACCAGGTTTGTTTGATCCTGCAAGAAGGTAAACAATTATAGAAGTTTACTTTTTTAAAATTCTATTTTTTCCGTTCTTGCCTGGAATAATGATAAAAAAATAATTGTGTAAAGTAGTTTATTCATTGTCAGATTTGGTCCATATCTGTCCTTTTTTCTGTTGCTCCACCCCTTCTTTTTTTCTTTTTCCCAAACCCATCTAATCCCAATTTCCTATCTTATTCACAGTTTTGTCATTTTGTTCATGCTTGTCATTCAAGATCCATTTACTCTCCCACCACTACTGTTTTAAGCAATAGATGACATGTCACAGATTGTCCCTTCATCTATGCTAGATGACACATTGGTGTGTGGCCAGCTCTCAACTGACAGCCCCTGGCTTTCATATCAGAACAAATCATTCTTTTGTTTTGTGGGGGACTTCAACATTTCAGTATCTGTATCTGTAACATAATTTTATACTAGTCCGTATTATTAACCTAGATCTTGCTCTTACCTGTACTGAAAGACCAGTTTGTCGCTTTGTCTGATCTGTACATAGTGGTCTTTAAATCTGGCATGGTTGACCTTACCAGGATAGTCCTTTATATCACTTAGACACATGAGGTATTCAGCTGACAAGATGGTTATTCTACTTGGAGTGTCTGTACTAACATTTTCAGTGATGACAGTTGGCCAGAATCATCCTTCCATAGACAGTTTCAGTGAGCTATTTGCTAAATTAGGCAACGTTGTCTTGAGGATAAAAAAGATGGGATTAGGGAATATCTATTCATTATGGGGAAAATAAATGTTTTTTTTGAGGCATGTCTGCAGATACATACGAAAGTCTTTTTTTGTAAGAGCCATGTTTTGTCGGTGTTTGCTATTTTATTATTATGTAGTGTGGAGTGCTAGTGGACAAATAAAATTATATGAGCAGGCTGTCCTTTCATACAAGCCCAGATTCTGATAGACCATGGTAGAGGTGGCTGAAAATTGACAGAAATAAAAATACATACTCCTGCCATTATACTGACATAAAATTGAGAGGTTAGTTACCTCAGCAGATGTTTTATAAAAGTGATCGCATTTTGATTTTGATGATTGCTACTAATATTTATAAACTGTAATGCAGAAGATTGTTGAGAAAGTTGATGTGTTTTCTAATATTTATTTTAATAGGGACAGAACAGCTAGGGTAAAATGAAAACACTAAACAATTTTTTTTCAATTTGTTTTTTAAATTGCTTTTAATCTTTTATTTGATTTTGATTTTTTGAATGAGTTCTTAGTTACAAAATTTTGGAAAAAAAACTTTCATTCTAAAACCATAGCTATGCATATAGTGTTGGTAAATGGGGATTAGATTGCAATCCCTAAGACATCCTTGAGACTGTCATAAGACTAATTAGGCATGAGATACATTTTTTTTTTATCTTTACTGAAACCCAAAAGTGATATCAAACTGCAGAATGTTTGTATGTGAAATTCACAGCATTTTTTTGAAGATGTAGAACCATTGTAAAGTTTAATTTCTGTACTGCCCCTGTCTTACCATATGTGGAGCATTTCATAAAGACAGATTTAGTTTGTTTTTTCGTCAAGTGTAGCCTATTTTTAATTTCAGTTAGATGTTTGGGAGCAATCTGCTGCAATTACATCAGTGTAAGTTTAATATAACCCTTTTCTGCCCAGTGTTCTGGAAAAGATTGTTCTTTCTCAGCTTGCACACATGGATCAAAATCATCTCCTTTATCCAATCCAGTGAGGGCCATAGTACTGAATCTGCACTTCTTAAGCTACCAGTTATCTGTTCCTTAGTGCTGATAATGACAAAATGTCTTTTCTTGCTTTGTTAAACTTGTTAGCTGCATTTGACATTGTTGATCATTCTGTACTTTATACAGACCAGCACTCTTGGCATTCATGGTGTTGCTCTGTGCTGGTTTTGATCCCATCAGAGGCACCAGACCCCGACTGTGAACAGTGTCTACTCTGATGCTTTTGTCCTGTCTGTCTTGGGTCTACCACTTTTTGCATTTTACACATCCCTTTTCTCTGATGGCATGACGGGAATGCATAGCTGACATAAACACCTGAAGGATCCAGGACAGACTACAACTGAATGATGAAGTGACTGAACTGCTACTGACTTGTTCCAAAAAAATCTCTTGGTCATCCTTTTCTTCCTTGCTCTCTTTCTATAAGCAGCTTATCTATTCCTTTCTTGGATTCTGTCCACAGTTTAGGTGTCACTCTTTATTAGAATTTGACTTTTGAATACCATATTTCTCATGTCTGCAGAATTGCTTACATTGAACTTTGTATGATTAGTTCCATTTGTCATTATCTCACCACTGAGTCAACCAAAACTCTGTGTTTTTTGTGCTCTTGTGGACTGACTGTTGTAATTGACTTTTGGCTGACATTCCCAAATATCTTCTGGATAGACTCCAGAAAATCCAGAATAATACTGCTCATCTTATCTGCAGATCATTGAGATCTAAACATATAACACCAATCATTTGCACTTCACTGGCTGGCTTTCTGATTGTATAGGCTATTATCTTTCCCCTCTGTTTCTGGGACCGATCTTTGATACCTCTTTGAACTTATTGTCATCTTTACTCCCTCATGACTGTTCCATTTATCTTCTGACACCAGGTTTCCTCGAGTCCTATATGGACAGTAGGTTGTTTTTTTTCTATCAAGCTCCATCAGCTTGGAGCAAAAGACCTGTCAGCTTTTATTATGCTGGTTCTTTGACCACCTTTAAGTCCAAACTTAAGACATCACTGACTTCATCCTACTATGTCCAAACCATGTGCTTGTGTAATGTGTTTCTGTTGGGTTTATCTGTTATATGTGTACATGTGTGTATGGATGGGAGCATGTAAGTTTATTTATGTGCAGCCACTTGGTCTTGTGATCCATCACTTCACATGTATCCGGATGATACTTAGCTCCTGGCATCTTGCCAAGCTTGCTAACCCCAGTATAGCCTATGCACATATGCTTAATCACCTGGCTCCATCAGCATCACTCACTTTCTTCAGATCCACCATCACTTTCTCCCTGTTTGTCAGAAATCTCAGTGTTATTTTTGGCATGTCATTGTCCTTTGAGGATCATGTCAATTCATTTTGCAAATCCATCTTTCTTGAACTGAGCGGGATCAGCCGCATCAGACATCTCCTCTTTGTTGCCTCCACCAAGCAGCTTATGTCGGCATTTGTGTTGTCCAGGTTCATCTATTGTAACTCTCTGTTCCTAGATCTTCCTGACCGTCAGAGAGCTCAGAACAGTGCTACCACAATTGTATTTTATAAGCCAACCATGCCACACCGCTTCTTCATGATCTCCATTGGCTGCCAGTTTGGGCTCACATTGTATTCAAGATCAACAAGCTTTGCTATCATGTTTGTGGTCTTGCCCCAATCTGTTAGACCTTGTGTTGCCATACCAGCCTTGCAGGTCAGTTTACTTGGCCCACGCCTGATTTCTCTCAGTTCCATATATATGACTGAAGATGTTCGGCCATCACACTTTCTCCTTCTTCGGCCCCATTATTTGGAATGGCCTACCTACATCTCTCCATAGCAGAGTCAGTACAGCATATCTCTTTCAGAAACACCTACTATAACTCGTCCAACCTGTTGTCCTTTCTCGGGCAGTCCAGTGGCACAGCGGTTAGCACCTGTCACCAATACAAGGTTGGCTGTCCTGGGTTCAGCTCTCATCCTATCTCTGCATTCCTTCATGTTCTTGATTACTGACTGGTGCATGTTCTTATTTGTATGTTGTGGCTGCTTGTACTCGATTGTGACATCTACTTCACACAGCCTCGTTCCTCATTGCCTCTGGTCTCTTGTGAAACACATCGAGCTCATCTCCATGTGGGGAAATGCGCTATACAAATCCTATTATTATTATTTAGGATTGATCTGTTTTGTTTATTTGTCAAGTGCTGTGAGCAATTTATTTTGGAAAAGTGATGCATAATTTATTTTTTAATTTCAGAGAACTTTATTGTTCTTTAACAGTTGCATTTTTTTTTTTGTTTTTCTTCTCCTTTTATTCTATAGTTTTATTTATTTATTTATTTTTGCAGTGTGTTTTAATTCAGTCTCTTTACCAGCGTTGTCATAAAAGAATAGATTTGTTGGTGACTCCATTTTGTTTTCATTAATTTTGCTTTGTTGATTCATCTTTATTAGACATCCACAATCTTAATTTGTCAGTGTCAGGTTTAGCAGTTGGTCATAGCGGGGATTTTATTTCTTTTATTAAAATGATTACTATAAAATATGAAAAATGTGATGAGAATTTATTGGGTTTTAACAAAAAAAAATGTCCTGTATGAGTGTTCATTCTGAAGGGTTTTTAAGATCTACATTATTGAATATGATATACCTTGGACTTTGTCAGTCAATTAAATGATATTTAATTCCCTTTCATAATATATCTGAATGCACATGAGTCCTTAGTCCTAATTCTGAGGGGATCTGCACCCTTTGATAGTTGTTATTGGCCATCCTCAGCTCATGAAAGCATAATACTGGGTCCAAATATGCTGCATTTCCTGAAATAAATAAAATGATACCAAAAAATCATGCAAACATCATCTGTCGACCTGACAAGATGCTGAGCAGGTACTCAGATAGCCTGCTTTATTTTATCATAACTTGACTGTTGTAATGCTCTTTTGTCTAGGTGACTGCTTTATCTTATCATTCAACTACAGCAACTCTAGAACTCTGCAGCACGCCTCATGCACCAGGCCCTGCAATCCAGATCATGCAAAATCACTTATTCATATTTTCCACTGGCTTCTTGTCTATCCTCTGCAGATTCTCATTTCTCTGACCTCAGCCAGTCATTCATCCCTCACTGGGGAGATACATGGATAGAAGTGGCAGCTAACAAGGTCTGCCATTCACATCTGTCTTGGGCAGGTCCAGCACAGGATGACTAATCCACTCCCTTAAATTCGTAACCCACTAACCGCCCTCCAAGGCACCTTAAAGGACAGTCTTTGACAAGGTGTTGTGTTAGGTAATGTGACCAAACCAGAGCAGCTTATGCCACCTGACTGTTGCAAGAAGGGGTATAGCAGCCTTACTTAATCCAAAGTCAGTGGTTTTATGTTCTCTGTATGAGATCCAGAGCAGCCTTCCATGGCACTTGTTCTTGAATGCCTGGATTCTCCTCTTTATTGTCAAGCAAAGTCCATATTTTACATCTAAAGCAGGATCAATACTAGAAGAGATTTAAACAGATTGCGCGTTACCTAATGTTATGGCTGTGCTAGACTTTGTCCAGTCTAGCCATTACCATTGCTGTTACAATCCTGATGTGTATATCTGTTGTAGAGCTGCCAACTTTGGAGAGGGTCTTCCAAGTACTTAACACTGTTTACTTCCATTCATGTAGATATCTACCTTGCCGCTGACAATGACCATGGCTTTACTCTTGCTTTCGTCAGTGCTGGTCTCCATACCATATGCATCTGAACTGTCTGTCAGCCTGTTGGCCAGGTCTTGAAGTTCTGTTAGTTCCTGCTATCAAATCAATGTTGTTGGCAAAGCATGTAGGCACCAGGATTAGGTCTATTTTGTTATGGACCAATTCATCTGATGAATGTTAGTATCATGATTTTCTGTAGGGGTTTACTCACTTAGCTATTATCTTTCCCTAGATTTCCCACAGGGCAGTTGGACCATTTTACCTTGGCTAGGGTGATGGTAGGGGTGGGGGGAATGGTGATATGCTCATGTCGACCAGTCCCCACACCAAGTGGTCCAAAAATGTGAAAACCTCAGAACCTTAGAAAAATATTCTGTATTTATGTGATTCAACAAAACCTCCCAGAAACATAGAAATAAAAGCAAAATCTATAAATCTAGAAGTTGAAATGAACATGCTTCATTATGCTCGTGTTTGTCAACTTCTCCCCACAACAAGTGGTGCAAAAATGACCTCACTCACCTAAGTGTTTATTATTATTTTAATATTAAATATTCTAAAGGGAAATATGTATCATGAATGAATGATAAACTGGCAGAATGCTTAATGGATGGATAAGGCAGATGATCGGGAGACAAAAAGGCTATAGTTGGCACAAAGCGAGGAATATAAACAATAATTTTAGATTTCAGTTAATTTGGGAAGGATAGGCATCATTAGAGATTGCTTTTCTCATAAATGAGGCAGTGCATAAAGATCATGCAAACATATCTGCAGACTGGGCAAAATGCAGAATTGGCAGCAGAGTTATTTTCATTAAGCCAGTTTATCACATGTTTGCTAGTATTTAATGTAATATTGTTTGATTACAATTACCCCAAAAAGCTATTTAAAGCAGTAAATATATTTGTGCCAAAATTATTTTCAGTACATGAAAGAAACTAGGCACCAAAAGTTCTGCTGTCTTAGTCTCTTGGTTAAAGTTTGGGTGTTGACTATGTTGTTAATAATGAAAAAAATTGCTTTGGCTTGTTTTTTATTGCAGCTATCAGCGACATCTAAAGAGATTGGAGGCTTCAAATGAAAATCAACTTGCAAACCAGAAAGCCTCATCTGATCAATGAACTGGGAACTTTGTTACAGATTTATCTTCAGCTGTGATCTAGAAAGTTGTTTTTATCCAATCTTTGTCCACCCTCCCAGTACAAATTGTAGGCAAGTTAGTAAAAATTGTTTGCCTTCAGAATTCATCTCCATTTTGTAAGTGTGTGTATGTATGCATGTGCACGTGCATATGCTTGTATGTTGCACATTGATACAGCAGGTTGCTTTGTGATTATGTGAACAAGTTGTTTAGACACTCTGTACTTCTTTTTCGTGATAAATATATGGCACTTTCTTGCACAGAAAACTGCTCAAATATTGTGAAAGGACAGTTTGCAAGTTCATATGTTTACAAAAGATATTAAAATGAGAAGTTTAATAATTTGATAGTCATCAATCAGACATAACTTCCTGACAAGTGTTAATAGGAGTCTGTCCTTTCTGGTCTGGAACCTATTTCTGCTACTTTAGAAAGTAATATGAAAGGCAATGACACCAGTGTCATTGAGTATGAACTCAGCTTGCAACCCGAATGTGTGATAATCCTTTTCTCTGATTTGTTGATTTGTACAGGTGACTGATAATAACTGATTTCACTAATAACTTTTGTCTTTGATTAATTTCTCTTTACTGTGATCAAGCCATTCCTTGTATCATTGTAACATTGTATCATTGCATTGCAACAGTATGACTGGTTATCTTGGTTTCGAACTTAAATTACTAGTGCTGGACTTGCAATAAGAAAATGAATCTTCTGACATTGGTGGCAGGGAGGTTGGGGGTGGTGGTAATGTCAGAAGAAAGAAAAAAGAAAGCAAGTGTATATGCTAAAATGGATCTATAAATCAGATTCATTATACCAGCTGAGAGTTAATATGTATTGATGACACCAAAATTGTTACAGCTGCCTATACCAGATGAATCTTTTTCATTTTTTGGATACAGTTCTGAAGCTTGATAATTCTTCCTCCTTCATCAGCTCTAATAAAGTGATTTACTGTAATGCTGTAAAGTCTTTCCTCCTATTCTTGTCTCCTCCCATGTTACGTGAGTGTTTAAATAAGTGTCAGTTCTTCTGCTACTTCTTTTCAATCCTTAATCTGTTTCATGTAACTGCTTTGCACAGTGATTACATTGCATGTGCCAAATGATTTGTAGTGCCCTATTTTTCAAAAATCTAGTTTTAGTCCTTTATTCCAGTTTTTATTTGCCATATACTTGTCTTTAAAGTTTGTTCAGAAAACTTCAGATTTTATAAACGGAAACAAGAGAAATACTTTTTTAGTTTGGTCTTTAAAATGTTAAGTAGAAAAAAAATTGAAAAGGCAACGTTTCATAAAAAGACTAATAATGATATTAAAGTTGTTAAATGATGCTGTAACATTTTAGCTTTAATGGTATTAGAAAATTGATGTCATGAATCATGTTCAGCAAGTGCATTTTTGTGTTTAATAAAGTTAAAAGAAGTAGCTCTCAGAAAATAAAAAGAAATTGAATCTGACGAAACAGTTTATAATTGGTGCCAGAGTATAAAGATCTTGGAGAAATCCTATAAAATTATTCTAAAGATTATCAGATTTGCATGTCTTGTTTACACAATTGACTCTCATATGTGTGTGTTTGCATTTGTGTGCACGTGCATGCTTGCAGGTGCCTGTATTTTTTCAAGGATTTTAGGAATTGATATTTATCTTTTAAAAAACATTCTTTGATCCTTCTGTTTACCAAGAAATAAAACTGTAATTTCTTGGTATTCTCTGAGGAGATAAAACTGTTTTAACATTAAATTACTCAGAAATTTAATGCATTTGCCTGTTAAACTGTTTAAAAACAGGTTAAACTTCATCTCCATTTTTATCATGCTCTGTCTAATCAAATGCAAGCCAAACCCGGTGGCATAATAATGTTTACATGTGATTATTTTTCACAGTATGGAACAGATGAATTATAAAGGTGGAGTTTAACGTGAAACTTAAAAAAAAAAGAAAATCAATCCAAATAATTGCAAGGTGAGTGAACATGTTAAAATTTGTAGTAGTAATTATAAACAGCAAAAAATGGCAAACACCTTCAAAACTTCTTTAAATTATTCTTTATATTTGTGTTGCTTCTAGCTCATGTCAACAAATGACAGCATTCCTCATTTCCCTCCTTGTGACATTGTTTATCTTTCATGAATATAATTTTTTTTTCTACAATTTTGGAAGAGAACTGGGGTTTTTACAGCATCCTAAATTTTGTTTGAGAAGTTTTTCTTGCCCACTTTAAATTGGATCTTGATGCAGTCAAGTTTGTCATCTTTGTTAAGAAAAAATGTCATGTCATTTTGCAGCATTAGGGTAAAAAGCAAGAACAAAAACTCAACAGAACAGAAAGCCTCATTCTTCAGCACTTATTTTCAGTTTCGATGTGCAATGGTAGCAAGCTATTTTTTGTTATAAATCAAATGTTTTACTTCATGTAATTTAAGATTCAGGTTTGACTTGCTGTGATGTATGCTAAATGATTTTATTTATAAAATTCTGAATAAAATACTGCTTTTTCACTATCAAAAGTGGACAGCTAAGCAGAAAGTAGAAGTTGGCTGCCTGCATTAGTAGCCTTTCCTGCAAAGTGGGATCCATTGCAAAGGATTCCTGAGACAGCTTTTTAGCTTTTTAAGTATGTACAAAATGCTGCTTATATGTTTCATTATACCTCCCATGGAGAGAGAGCAGGATACAGAGTTCAGTACTTAAAAGTAATCGTGCTTAAGAATGGTATCCTTTAGAGACTGTAGTGTCACTGAAGTGTTGGTGGGACTGGCTAGGCTCTGAGGAGGCAAGAGCAACACTGGCTTTTCTGCTAAGCTCCAGCATGCTAGTTGCCCACTGCCTGATTTCTGTAGAGAGATTTACTGGTTCCTTCAGAACAGAGGATGTAGATCACAGAACAAATGCCTGAAGAACTCGCTGTGAAATTACTGTCAATGTCATGGATCATAAAATCTGCCTTCTCTTTAAACCTTTATTTTTTTATGGTAGACAACATACGCAGGGAATATATTTTGTAAAATTTGAGAAGAATAAAGGCGACTGGCTGTTCAAAATTTACTGCTAAATATTGTGACATTCTGATCAACTTAAGACTGCATGAATTCGGCAACTTCTATTGAGATTTAGATATTAAAATCTTGTGACAAGCTTTATCTTCAGCTTATGCAGAGGGACAAATTTACCTGCATCAGAAAATTAAGATTTAGATGAGACGTGAAACATTTTGATCAGCGACAATAAGGCTTATATTTATGTTAGTCTTTATATAGGCTAGTCACGATTATGACCTTATGACTGCATGCTACAATGGGTGATGAGAAGATGGGGTCCAAACAAATGGCCTAAAGGTAAAGTGTTCATTGTAATCAGGCCAGTTCTTAGCCCCCGCGGGGCCCAAGGCAAAGGGCATGTGCGGGGCCCTCACGCCACGATCACACGGTTTTAGTTGGGATCTAAAGTCACATATCAATCAAAAGCGCGGGGCCCCTTGAAGCGCGGGGCCCTAGGCAGATGCCTCGTCCGCCTGCCCCTAAGCACGGCCCTGATTGTAATGTAGGGTAAGGTCCTGGGTTTAGCACTTCCTTATGAGGATACCAATCTTTTCTCCTGCTATTCTAGTTCCCCCCCCCCCACCTTCATCACTCCTTTCCTCCTTAAGGCCAAAATCATTGATAGATGGAAGCTCATTCCTATGAGATTAATATGAATCCCATCCCTGTCATCATAAAGGCTTGTTATCACAATCTAGATAAAATAACCAGATTTGATAATAAGTAGCGTAGTTAACTTGTCACCAGAAATGTGCCTTGAAGCTCATAATTGCAATTGGTTTATACATATAACTATGTGAGGACAATTGGACATTAATAATTTTTTATTTTTGCTCTCTGAAGATGGTGCTGTGATGAAAATTGTACTCTATGTGCATGCGCTCTACTTGTTAATGGCAACAGTGTATGTGGACTTGCTGGAATAATTTGTATTAATTACTGCTTCTATTCATTTGTTGATAAGCTTGTGCCATTAGGTTGTAAATTATGCATGTAATAAAAACAATCTTTCATTTAATAGAAGTGATTGAGACCACATACTTTATATAAGAAGAACCCGGACTCAATGTATACGCTGGCGCATGAGAATTTGTGTATCATCAAAAAGAAGCCACAGCAATTAATAAAATCTGTAGTAGAAGCGTGCAAAGTCCCTTCTTCATAAAAATCTGTTATACCTCATGCAAACATGATGCATAATGATAGTATTAAAATATTTCTTTGTCTTCTTATTTTATAACATGAATTTTGTATTTTAAAATCCAGTTTTTGGTTCTTAATTTTTTTGTAAATGGAAAAGGTTTTTAGCTGTTTATATTCTTTTGCATCAATGGGAACTGTATATAAATGGAGCCAGTACAGTATAATAGAGATTTTGTCAGGTTGTTACATCACTGAAACTGACGAGTTTCTTCGTTTAACATTTGCTCAGTAGATGACAATAAACTGCATAACAGAGTATGTACATAACGGTTTGCATGCTTATCTGTCTTGATGTTTCTGCTGTGTGATACTAGTGCCTGCTAGTTTACAACTGTATGCATAGAGAAAAGCCACAAGTTGTTTTGGTCCTGACTGCCTCATCCTCTGAACAACTTATGGCTGTGTACTCACATTGGGTTTTCTTTCCAAGTGATTTTCTTCTTAAATGCTTTTAAAAAGAAAATTCCTAAAGTTTGAACTTCACTTACGCAGTCATTTTTTTTTTTTTTTTGGTACTCCTAATAACTTGCTCCGGAACGTATTTTGACAAATCATGTACACTTCAAATTTCCTAAAATGAAAAATTAGTTTGATGTAACTGCTGAAATTTTCTCTCAGTTTCATTAAAAGCAACTTGTGAACTATGCAAGTGAAATGTTATTAGTTTTCTTGTATTCTCACTGCTTTGGATATTTCTATAATAAGAAAAAAGATAAATTCCTTGTCTTTGTATTTGACAACACCATTAGAGTTTTTCTTTTATGTTTAAAAATCATATTTTCATGCATTTTATGTGTAATACAAGTAAAAGAACTCATACTCTTTCATGAAGTTCAATGGTTGTGAAATATTAAAAAATATTGATGAAAGATAAAGTTTTCCTTTTTAAAAATAAGTCCAAAGTCAAGCACATGAACCACATACTTCATAATTTTGTAAGCAGCTGATAAATGTTACGCATGAACTACAAAATGAACTGTGCTTCTATTGGCAGCATGTAGTTGATCGGAACATGACAAATTCTTGTATAGCACATGAACCAAACTTTGTGGGTGTCTAGATTTTATGAGTGTATTTGTTTCCTAGAGAACATTATTAAGCTGGACTGCATCATCCTTACACAGGTGGATTTTTTTTCTTTTCGACATATATTTGGTGCTAGTGTTTGAACAGCTGTGGACAGGTTTCTTGCTGCAGATATATGCAATTAGAAAATGTATTATACTAGAAAATAAATCTTGTATAACATCTTTGCTTAGGTGTGCTGTACTACGAATGTAAAATGGCTTAGGGGTACATTTCACTCTCTTGTGTGTAGATGAGTTACTGTTAACATTCATGCAGTAGAGTAAGACACATTCTGTGGAAAACCAGGGGAAGTAATCTGTAACTAGGGTTGAGACCACAGGTGGACAAGCAGATGCGCCAGAAGACAAAGCAATGTGTAAATTGTACCAACTTAGCTGCACTTTACAAATTTATTAAAAATGCAAAATATACAAGACCATAGTGAAGAGAACGGCATGAAGTGATATCAAAAAAGGTGTAAAAACTACTTAAGACTCTCACAGACAGGTGAACACTTAAGTCATCAAATAAAGCAATGGCTGCCTTCTCACTGCTTCACTATATTGATGGACTGAATAGTGCAACGGCCTGTACAACATTCAGCTGATGGTAACATCTTTCAAAGCAAACAGACTAAAACCAGCAAGCCTGCAGATCTACAGGTACTATGAAGTTGAGAGAGTGGTGTGCAGTCCCTTTAAAGGGAGGAAAGTCACCTGGCAGACCCATCTGAGCTGATCAGCCAGGGTGAGAAAGGAACAATAAAGGCCCTTGCTGCCCTGTACCAAAGAATGGTCTTGGGAATGCTTACAATCAATACTCATACCCCTTCCAAAGAAAGTTTAACAGTAAATTGCCAAAACTACAGAATCATAAGCCTAATCAGCCACCCAAGCAAAATTATGCTGAGAGTGATCCAGAATCACATCAACACCGTTGTGGGTGAACTGCTTGGTTGGTTATAGTCCAGACACAAGCACAGTTGAACAGATTAACTGCAACATCTTGACAGATAAACATCTACAGCACCAGTGGGATCTCTTCCACTTTATTGACTTTAGAAAGGCATTTCAAAGACTCTTGATTTGAGGGCAGACATCTATATCTGGAAGGCAGCAGCAATGGCCAGACAGGATCTGACTTGGCTACACCATCACTGAGGTCATCAGTCTGTGCAAGTCCCTCATAATTTCAATCCTGCTGTATGGATTTAAAATGTGGACTTACCAATATGGAGAGAAGAACCCAGGTATACAAGAAAAGTCATGAGAAGGCTGTTCCAGATATCATATTAGTTTAGTCCTTGTAACTCCTTGAGGAGCATAGTGCTGCTCCAGATATCATATAGGAAACAAAATCAATGAGTTTGTAGGGAACACATGCTTATAGGACACCAGAAACCTCTTTTCACAACAGTTGAACAGTACAACTAGTCAAGTTCAGGCCATGTGATCAGGCACAATGCTCTTAAAACCAACCTTGGATACCTTGGAGGGTGGTTGATGCAATGGTGGTCAGAGGAAAAACTAGCTGTTAAACATGGTGTGGACTGTTTGTTCCATGCAGATGCTCACTATTGCTTACGACAAGTGGCAATCCTTGTCAGCCACTGCATCTGTATCTTGTTATGGACAAGCTAGCGTAACCGTCAGTTACTATCTAATGATAATAAAAGCTAGGTAACTTAATACACGTCTGGCACATGCTGTTGCTAAAACAGCAAACTAAAAAAAGTATTAACAGAAAATGTTTAAAAAGTGAACACTATATTCATCAGTATTAAAATCATTACATTATCATAAAGAGAATACTGTTATAAACCGTATTCCTTACGATGTGAACCGTGAACAAACCCGTGTCTCTCCTATTCGCAAGTAACCTAGTACACTACTGATAAGTGCATATAGACATCGTTTCTTACTTTTCAAAATTAACAAAACGCTGAAACAGATTCTTCATCTTCATTTTCGTTGCTCTTTAATAGTTTCACGTACTATCTGATGCGAGTCGTACTAGTTCAGTATGATGTGGATACAGCAGATAAGTAAAATGAGTTCCAACGCTTTCCTTTCGATATCAATTACCATTTAAACCCACCCAAGGGCAATGAACGTCTAGCGTCAAAGACTGATGCATAACAAAACAACATTAAATCCTATAAATCTGGGAAAACCCCCAACTCGTTATGAAACTGTCCTTGACCATCATATTCACTGGCTCAGCGTGTCACGCAGCTTGTTGTGACCACGACGCATGGGCAGATAGCTGTTTCCGGAGAAGGCAAGGGAAAGAGCTACTGTTCCCCCGAAATAATCATCCGTTTGAAAATCTTTATTAGTGTTTAAATTTTTTTACATATGTAACTTTAACTTTGACATTATGGTAATAAAAATCTAATTACGCAAACAGAACACCTGTCAACTTTTGATGAAGTTGGGACGATATACCGGAAATAGAGTTCTGCACCTGCGCACAACGCCATATTTGTTGAGATTTGGAGGAGAGGAAAATATCGCGTTCAGGTGATACAAGACCTGCATATTGCACACAATGTTTTCGTTCTATTACAGCCGATCATAAAGATATCATGGATATGAGAGATACGCACAGATCCATTAGCAAGTCAGAGGTATGTAATATGGTATTTAATGTGTTCCTTACCAAAATTAAGATGCTTTGAATGATTTCTTGACACTCGCAAGACATTTGATTTGTCCCGTGACGTGATTCTGTTTATGGTTTTGCTTTTGTTTATGTTATCAGTGATATGAACATTTTTTTGACATTCAAGTTTACTGGAGGAATACTGTTAAGCACCTTTCTGCATCGCTTGAAATAGTTTATTACTACAAGACTATTATCCGCATACCCTTGACCCTAGTTCCGTGTCTGAAATTTTGAGAACTATATATTGAATGTTACAATTGCTACGCGTAGTTTAAGTCACGCACACCCATTGTAAAAACCACTACTTACAAAATAATTTCTTAGCAGTCTCATTATAGTAGATGCATTTACAGTTCTCCATAAGCTGTTCATGTGACATCGTTAATAGTTATGTGTTAACTTTTTAAATTTCATGCCCATTGGTTCGATTAAGTACGTGAGGCTGTAAAGGCAAATTGTTTGTAACAGCAGGAAGTTGTAGGAAGTATAATGTGTATAAGACAGTATTTAGATACTCAAATGTTTTGATATGTACTATTTTGATTTTGAATCACCATTTACTTTTATAAATTGCTGGAGAGTATAAATATTTGATTCATTATCAAGCGTTGTAGACAAACACATTTACAAGCATTATTTATTGTGTGTGCATTTGAGCTTTACATTGACTTAAAATCAACCTGTTTTAGTTGTTATTTAAGGGAATGCTGCTCAGTATTTCAGCAGAACTCAATAAACAGAACAGTTATATTTATAAAATTTTAATGGTAACTTTCTTTAATATAAATGTTGTGATTCCATACATTTTAATTTATAGTTTTGTGCCTTATTATAGCTAATTCAAATATATGTATAAACATAAGACTGTTTCACTCAGTCATAAATTTTTGTAAATGCACATACATGTTCATACCAGACCAACCTCTTTTACACTTATATGGCTATGCGAATTGCATAAAATATTAGTTAAAAGAGCACATGGCTGCTGAATTTCTTCCTATGCAAATGCATTAATTTCTGGAGCTCGAACTGTCTTTTGTGTTTTCTGCATGGAGTTTTCACCGCATATTGATAATTGTTCTTCCTTCTAGTGTGTGCTGTTTACATCAGTGTGTTTATAACATGGCTCAGAAAATGCCAGAGTTGCAACTTCTTATTGAGCTGAGGAACAAGTTTCCAGAGATCTCCCAGGCCACTCTTGTGAAGTATATGAAAATGGTGAGAACCTAACTGGTGATAAAAATTGTTTGGCTGGAAACTAAGTAGGCAAAGATCATTTGCAAACAGTTTTAATAATGATTTGAATAAAACCCATTACAGCTGAATAACACTGACTAAAGTTCAATTGACTATTTATAAAATGCTGTGCAAATTGTGAGCATTAATTGAGGCTTTGAATGTAGAATGTTAGTGTGATTCATTAGTAAAATTTAAAGCCTTTAAAAACAGTTTAAACACACAAGAGAGGTACATAGTGTGGTTAAATGTGAGAGAAGAAAAAGAGAGAATGTGTATGTGCGTGAAGACATGTGAGAGAGAGAGAAGTAGTGGAGAAAGAGTGGCCATATCAGTAACCAAGAGATCAAATTCACTTCCTTTGGAGGAAGAGAGAAGGGTAGGGATGAGAGATGCATGCCTGTGTATAAGTACTAGGAGTGCTAGAAGACTTTATGTAGAAAATGAATATTTGAAGCTAAATACATATATAACACTAAATAGAGTTGCTTGCTTTTGTATTTCCCACATTTGCAAGCCTTTCCCAGCTTTTACGTGTTGAGCTTTTGCCTTGTGTGAGCACATCTCCAGTTTCTTTAAGCACTTTATTGAAAAATTACAATTTTTTTTTATATAACATGTGAAATATAAAGTGAGCTAATGAAACAGTCTTTGGTTGAAACATGATGGATTTCTCCTGCTTTGTTAGCATGGAAGTACCAGCATGCAGCTAGTGTGAGATGGTGCACATGCATGCAAGAATGGCAATGGACTGGTGAATTTTGTCTAGGAGAGTAATATTACATCTTTATCAAGAAGTCTTTTAGAATTGTGAATGTGTTAAAGTGCTGAATTTTTTTTTCAGTTTAACAATGACTCAGAGAAGTGTATTCAAGCTTTAGAGCAGGAGAGTCAGAGATCTCTGTATGGATCCTCACAGCTGACAGACCAAAATAGCCATCCAGCTAGCTATGGCTATGGTGGAAATCTTAGTACGTACATGGATGGCATTTCTTCAAACAATAACAACAGTTTTAGTAGTTCAGTGACAGGTACAGTAGGTGCCCCACCACCACCAAGGTACCAAGAACTGCCTGTACGTCATGAAACTAAACATGTGAGTACTGTGCAAAGAACCTTTGGGCCTGCACCTTCTGTGCCTCCCAGAACAGAGAGCACTTTTACAAACCCTACTGCTCCTGGATGGCAAGGCCGGACTGAGCATCAGCCTTTGCTGCTCATTCATCCTGCAAACCAGGGAGGGATGCCACCTCAAAGTAATGCAGACTTTTCGCAGTTCTTAGAGTCCAGTTCACGCTCTCGAGATATTCCTAACATTGGCTGTGTAGGACCTAGTTCTTTCAGTGTAGGAAGTCCAACAGAGTCTAGACGCCCTGTGAAAGTAATAAATGTGCAGGGCAAAGCCACATTTTCAGGTGGGACAGTCACAACTGGCCCTAACATATCCCCTAATATGACGTCCTCCCACATCATGGTTGTAAGAGGGGATGGGGGAGGCATGTGTTCACATCCTGTTTCAGGTTCCACCGCCAGTCCAGCTACCACTAGCTTTATAGGGTCACCTTACATTTCACCTTCTTCAGAGCCAGAGCGGCCGACAATTCACTCCTCCAGCATTTACATAGACTCAAACCCACGGCAGTCAGGAGTACAGGAGTCCAGAAGCAACCTTCCAGCTGCTAGCATGCCAGTTCATCACCAGTCTGCTGGTCAGCTGCAGATGGCAGATCAAGGCCACTCCTCTTTGAATGTGGGAAGAACATTTCCTTCTCTCAATATTTCCCATGGCTTACATAATAACCCTTTATCTACACCTCAGGACAGAGGAAATGTAGTTTCGTACCTTGGAATCTATGGAGGTAGCCCTGGTGTGGCTGGAAATCGATTTTGTAGTGATGCTGCAGCTGCAAGTGCACCACAGAATGTCTACTCTGTTTCTTTGGTGACCCACAACATGAACCAGATCAGTATCTCTCCAAATCATTTAGGACAGGGGACTGTGGGTCCAAGCAGTCATACTCCTCCTTCACCGTTGGTGATCAGCTCGGCTACCCCTCCTTTTGGTGGCATGCCAACTCCCAGAATGCCACGCTCACCTAGCTTGCAGCATCAGCGCAGCACGGGAAGCTCCACCAGCCGATCCAACAGCGTGGAGAGTGAACATGGCAGCATCCACCACCTGCCTGACTACGAGTTCCAGACATCTCAAGCACCAATGCCTTCACTTTCGCATCATCCTCGCAGTGTGGTTGGAATGGGGGTGATGATGCCAGTGCTTTCACCTGCCTCTAGCCAGAGTAGTCTCAGCTCGGAGTCCTCAGCCAGAGACCGTGATCACAACAGCATACCCCGACAGCGGTCCGGGAGCATGCAGGAGGAAGCAGCATACTCTCAAGGTGTGTATAAACACTGCAACTTTCACTTTTAGGAAAACTAAAACAAATGGTAATGGGATATAAATGTGTGTCTCAGCAAAACTGACATTGAAGATTGGATTTAAACTCTGCATGGGCCAGCCTTGTAAAGCAACACACTATTCCATGTTGATCTGTTAAGCACTTGTGAGACACAACCAGGTCAGGTGGCTGCTAGTAACAGGGAGAGTCTCATCTGAGAGAAATCCTTTTCAAAACTGGGCAAGGGGATGTTAGCTTGTTTCTCAAGAATGGAGGGATGCAGAGGGGTTGGGGAAGTATTTACTTAAATTTTAGGAAACTGTGTATTTCTCAGACTAAATATATAGAAGGAGAAAGATTAAAAGCATGCCTTTACTTTGTTTTATATGCATTTTCATGTAAGGGATGTTAGTAACCTGTTTTCCTTTTTCTTCAGTTATCTAAAACTCTACACTTCCAGCACACTTTTGCTAATCTGAATGAAAGTATAACAATTTTTGAGGCAGGATAATTTTATGTTTGTTTTGGCATCCAGTCCATTTATTTTTAACATTATTGAAGTTTGGTTAATATTTTAATCTTTGTTCACTCTTATTACATTTTATTTTAAATTGCATGGGAATTTACTTGCTGTATTGCAGCACTGCTTGTTCACCAGCACCAGAGAATGGAGAAACTGAAAGAGGAAACAGAAGAAAAGCGAATAATACTGCAGAGTCTTCGGAATGAGGTGTCCAAAATGGAGAAGTCAAAGATTGAAAAAAGTAGCGCTCGTACCACATTTCCTACGGTAAAAAGCTTTTGGTTGGTTTAGAGGCAAGCAGTGTTTGCTTGGACAATATATCTCAGCATGTCCCAACTGTATCCATATTTTTAATGATAAGTTTTGAACTGACTTTCAGACAGTCCACAACATGATAGTACATGTTCATTCTTGGCTAAATACTTGATCATTTGGTTTTCTGATTTTAGTATTATTGGTGTTAGTGTTTGCCTTATCCTGAACGTTGAACTGTCTTGGTCATAGAAAACACATTCATTCTATTAAAAGTCTAGTGAGCTTCAATTTATTTTAACTAATAACTAGGTAAAGCTCAGTGCAGAATACTATTTCCACCCCCTCAATCTGGGTGAATATACCCCTCTGCCATTCTTGAGATATATGCCTGCATATATCACCATGTTTAGAATTGGGCTCAAACTATGATATATACCCACTTGCTATGCCTAACATATGTTTCCAGCTTTCTCATTGGCTTAATAATATAAATGTATCCATTTAAAAAAAAGGATACTTACAAATAGGAGAAAAGAGAGTGAAATCAAGCATACTCACTGCACAAGAATACTTTGTGCTTGATTATGAAAATTATTATGATTCCCATTTTTTTCCCCAGGCTGATGACATTGCAGGGTTGTGTGAGAGTAACAGGCGACTGCAAACAGACATTCAAATGTATTTAAATGAAATCGACATGTACAAGAATGGACAGGGTGAGCTTGCTTTTTTTTTTTTCAGGACAGTCATATTATTTTGAATGCTAGGATGAGAAGAGGAAAGCCATTGCCTTACTATTTATTCAGAAGACATTAAAAAAAATCATACAGTCGCCTAGCTTCATGCCTTCAATGATCAGTCATAAAAAAAACTTAAAAGCAAGCTTGTTATTAAGTCAGCCAAGCAGAGCAATGCAGATGCAGATAAAACTGTTTAAATAGTAATATTGAATGTGTAAAGCACATTTAGACTTGAAAACTGAGAGCCTGTGGAATTAGCAGGTTTCAAGAAAGCATGTCAAAACAAAGCATGGGTGGCAGTTTGGCTAAAAGCTAGAGTAACCAAGTTCAGTGTGCCAGCTTGTGGCATAAACTAATCATTTAAACTCAAGTCAGTTTCGACAACTTCTATCAGATGTTCTTACTAAGGGATTATTATGATTTTTTTATGCTTCTCTAATGATGTCTGTCATTACATAATTTCTGGATTATTTTCATAGTACTATAATGAAATTAAGCAGAGTATTGTTACATATACAGACTAGTTTCTGTTTCTATCAAAAGACAAAATCAGCTGGACTTCCAAACAGAGGAAGGAAAGCCTGGAAGCTTAGAAGTAATTAATGAAAATCAGTCTTAAACTAACAGCAGTCTTCTTCAAGCTGTACCTCAGTTTAAGAATTTGAATGCTAGTGTACTAGCATTTTGATGAACCAGGAAACACTAGATCCAATACTTGAATGTAGAAATAAAAGAAACCAATACCATAGAGAAGTTCACTCGATGCCTCAACATCCTGACAGGAGCATCTCGTGCGGTGGAACTAAATCTTGATGCTGAAAATGAAATCTTTTACTAGCTGATATCTTTTGTTTATTATATTTGTTTCAGTTCCTTTTACCAACATTGACCCAATGGAACAGCAGAACTTCTTCAACAATATGCCTACTGGTCCCAATGACCTCACCTACACGCGACCACCTATCCGCAACCGTGAGCTGCATTTAAATTTTAGATAAATGTATTTGCACATTTGAAAATAACTTGATGGAAAAGACATTTTTTAAAAATTCTTAACTGTGGAAGCTTAGATTGAGAGAATAAGAGCATTTAAAAAAATATAAGTGCATACTTTTTACTGCCGCCCTATACAGATCACTTGTCTTTCACTTGTGTATGTTATGTTATAGCATATTTGAAACAGTTGTAAAGACATTTTATTTGTAAGGCAACTAAAGAATAAAAATTATTGATTATTCCTGATCTATGTTTACCAGTTAGACTTGCTATATGCATGTACAATGACCTTTATGTGATGAGAAGTTGAAGATCTGATGAAAAAAAGCACTGTAAAAAATGTTATAGCATATGTATACAAGCTGGTTATCATTCTTAGTCATACCTAAAAATTTTCCTAGTTGTCATATGCTGACAGCTGGTGGGAAGCCAAAAAAATTACTGTTATCCATGTAAGTGGCTGATTAGAGAACTGTTTGCAATTTCTTGCTGTGATTATGTTATGCCTGCTTATTTGTAGTCTCACTTTAAAGTTTATGTCCTTACTGCATATGTCTTCTGTAACATAATAATATTTATATGCTGTTATAATTTGTTAGGAACACCCCCTCCTCCATTGCCACCTCCACGTGCCCCTCCTATTCGTCAGTTGACTCGGCCTCCTCCACCAGTTCTAAACCGTATCAACTCTGAAGATCTTAGCCAAGTTGTGCCTGTGCCTTCCCCGGATCAGTCTCCAGCAGCAGGGTCTGGAGATTCAGAAGAGGGAGATAGCTGGAACTGCTCAGCTTGCACCTTCCGCAATCACCCAGCATTGAAGAAGTGTGAGATGTGCGAGATGCCACGAATGATGCCAGGTAGGAACTTCCAGCACCATCCTGAAGGCATGGTGGGTTCAGTCAGCATGCCACATCTGCACCGCCTTGGGAGCACACCGCTCCACCACAAAGGTGCAGGTGGGGAGGTGTGCTACTGCCACAACATGAACTGTCAGCAAAAGATGAATAAGCTGTGATGTGTTCTCTTTCATTTATTTTTACCCTTCCTTTCCTTCTGCCTTTGAATATTATTGGTGAGAGGCTTTGGATTGATTCTTTCATTTCCCTTCCGTGGCAGAATATCTTCTTCCTTATCTTTGTCATTGTCCGTAAAACTGTACCTTTGCAGTGATCTGATATGGCCGGACCATGTGGCAGAGGCAACTTTTGTTGTGATGGGGGGTTTGGGGGGTAATTTTTGCTGACCTGTGGTTGGGAAATAATGTAGAACTAACTGCCTTGTGTTGATACAGAGGTGGTATTTTCGTTTCCGTTGAATTCTGTAATGACAGAAACACCAATAATCATGTTTCTTCTTACATTTGATACCAGTGTGATCAGATTGTTAGTTTTAACCATACTGTGGTGCTTATGCAGGCAGGTTACCGTTTCCGGATGAAGATGTAGATTGGGGTATGCTGCAGTGTACAAACGGAATTTCCTAAAATAGTGTCAGAGTAGCTGTTTGAATTGGAAGATAGTATGCCGCAAGAAAGTAAGACAATAAAAAAAATCTTATAAAAGTTTGAATGTAGATGACAAATGTTTTTCTATGACCACGGCCAGTAAGTTATGTTCTAAGAGGATGTATTTTTGATGAAAGATTAGGTGATTTAAATGAACATAACCTTGTCCCAGTTTTGTGGTCTCAGACTGTTGTTATGTTCAATCAATTAACTTGAAGTTAACAGAATATGGCTTCCCACTTTTATTTAGCCACAGGATGTATGCAAGCACAGACTGCATACAAAATCGTGGGCTGGTAATAGATTGTGGTTGCAAATTACCACATGTCAGTAATCCTTCCATTGCAGTTCACACCCATGAATGAGAACATCTTCATAGCTCTAAAGCTAAATTGTGTTGATACACCCATATTGCGTGAGCTGATAATTCAGAAAGTGATCACTGACTACTACCTACTGATAGAATGTTTTGTGATCTGTAAATTTGATTTTACAAACTTCTTATGTGGCTTAGGAATTCTGTATATACCTAATGTTAAAATTGTGGGAAGACTATTTACCAGAGAAATTTCATAGTCTTTCTACCACTCCCAACCAACTATTTAGTAAAAGTTTTATATCTAATGATGTTATAGAACTATGTTTTCACCTCTAAGAAAACAGGGATTTTGATTCTGAAATAAGAAAGTTCTACTGATTATGAATTCAGTCATTCTCACCTGTCATAATTTTGCTAGAAGTAGATTATATATTTCAGTTAGCATTACTTTTTAACCATCATCCTGAGAACAAGTAACTTACGATCTACTCCGGAGAAAACTGTGAACTAAGCAGGTTTTCTTGTCAAGAATTCCTTGAATGTGGTCTTGCAATATTTAATCTTCAAATGCTTGTAATAAGGATCTGTTTTTGCCACAAATGTAGAAGAAATGTCTTTATTGGCATGCAGTTTTATTGCTTGCATAACTTGCAGTGTTGTAGTTAGCAATGAATAGAAAATCACAGGATCCATTTCAAAGTATAGGAGCTGTCTCTTGTCTTTCACATATCTCAGTAGGTAAAGCATATGTTTAATTAGATTACCAGGCACCAGATATATATGTGAAATATTTTTTGTGGCTATAATAGCAGTGGTGGGTCAGCCTACAGCCTAAACTTGCTATTTACTTGATTCATAAAACAACAGACATAGTGCCATTTAGAAAAGCCAGTGGTAGACGAGACGGGAAGACTTGGAGAGTTATTTTTTAAAGTGATTTTAGGACAGGCAGGCTACACAAATCACATTTTTAAGAGGCAGTATCTTTGAGACATGTTAAGGTCAAGATAATTGTTGAAAACATGCTCTAGTCATGTACCCTTTCATCTTAGAGTAAAAAAAGTCCAAGATGAAAGCATGTGGAAAGACTGACTGTCGAACAGTTATTCGAAAACAAATTACTGCTAAGATCACCAGGTAATTACCGCTAAGATCATGTAATACAGTATCCTCACTGCTACCTCTTCACTCTCTTTTTTAAAGAAAATGTCATATTTATACAAACCTCTTTATTTTATTAAGATTTGCAAAAATTGATCTAGATCAGGGTGTGACTGAGAGGGGTCTTAACTTGGCAGTTGACCAGTCTGCTTTCATAGAAGTAAATATGATTTCGAACACCCGTAAATTCAAGTTGAAAAAAAAAGCTCTTACAACCATATCATAGTGCTTTTCCTTTTCACTTTCATTTACATGCTTCAGGTGAGCACAAAGGATCAATACATGAGTTTGGTGGTAGACATAGATTTTAAAATGAAGCAGGTGTATTTTTTTAACAATGATTTTTGCTGATAATCACAATAGAGCACAAACAATTGGTCACAGGAATCTTATTTTTATAAACATGCAACCTTTTTTATCACAATCATCAGTATTAAAATGAATAAATTCTTCTGACTGTAATGCTTTGATTACGAAACAAGATTGGCATGCTTGTAGGACACCAGGAACCTCTACTTTTAATATTCAGCTAAGGTAAGATGGCCATGTGACCCAGCATGACACCTTATTGAAGACTACCCTTCAAGGCATTTTGGAGGGTAGTCGGCACTGTGGTGGCCAGAGAAAGAACTGGCTAACAAACATAAAAGACTAGACTGGTCGTCTTGTACAGGACCTGCTCACTATCGCCCAAAATAGGCAAGAGTGGCGGCCCTGTCAGTTTCCGTGTCTATCCATGTGCTCCCCAAAAGACAGGTGCTGGTCAAGGGACAACTGACTGAATGCCTTGATGGGATGATGTAGTCCTGAGTGGGCAGAAATGGTCATAGTTGATTTGGCTAAGGTCAGTGTGGTTTTGGGTCAAAATAACCAGTCACCCAATGACAAGCTTTCTCATTCTATATGTACTCAGTTTATTTTATGTTCTTTCCATAGAAGGTCATATTACAGGACATAAACAGTATTAAAACATTTTAAAATGTGTGTAATTTTTATGATCACGTGACTTTTGCAAAAAAAAAAAGTCATAATAAAGCACAGCTGTAGGTTGTAAGTCACATTGGAGAGATAGGTATAATAGAGATAATGCTTATGTAGCGAAATACTTCAGTGAAAAAATTCTGGCTTGTATCTAAGGAGTAGTTATACTACAAAAAGTCTTTAGAAGTGGATTTTACTGTATAAGTAATTACATAAAAGTCATGATTTTCTTCCCATACAACGTTCAGATGATACATCATCTTAGTGCAACATACATTATTAATTTTGTAAAGATAATATTAAATCCTATAGACTTAATGGTAACAGAATGCACAATCTAGACTTGTGGGGCAATGAAGATCAACTGTTGTCTTATTTTTTTCCTTTATTACTTTTAGACTGGAAAAAAAAATTTTAAGGCTGAGACCAAGGCTTAAGTTTTAATTATTTATAGTTCAGAGTTTCTTGTTCAACCACTGAATAAATGTGGTTGTTGGACTATAAATAATCAGCTGAACTGTACTGTTAAGTAATGCTTTTAATAACAGCATTAACAAGAAAAGAGAAAAATGTATGATGTTCATATAATTTTAATGACATACTTGATTTTATATGGTGAACATTTTAACCTTAAGAGAGTTGAAGTAATTGAACCAGTAAGTTACAGCTGGAACTTGTAAGGGTTGCGAAATGAAGATGGCCTTACCTTTCCCTTGCTGAGACATCTTGGTTATCTTGTCTTTGGGTAAAAATATGAAATACAGGAAGGGTCAAGAAGAAACCTTATTCGCCAGTTTATATTGGTCAGAATAGTGGTGAAGTGTGGGGGCAAAATAGAAAATATATCAGTATCGTTAGTAAGGATTGAGGTTGAAAGACAAATAGGACTTGAAATCTTAAGAGCTTTTTCTCCACTTGATTCTGTGATTTCAATGTAAATTTTTTTAACTTCTTTGGTAAGATCCAGTAGATAGAGGTTTAGGCTGTCAGGACCCGTCAGTAGCCTTGACAATCGTGATAAACTGACATGTTCTGCTGTTGCACATGATTACTGAAAGTATGTGATTAATTTCTCAATAAAATCTGAAGGAACTTCAAATAATGTTTTGGCTTGGGGTTTTACCTTTTCTGTCACCTGTTGTGAGTGCCTTCACTCTGCATTATTTGCCATTATACAGTGAAAATGTTGCATAAAAACATAGCTAATTACAGAGATCAGATGAAATTTGTAAATGGCTGTTTGCAGGTTGCGTTGTGTGTGTATGTGTTGGATTCAGAAGGCTTGGTCATCATGAGTTTTTTTTTTCTAATTTTTTATCTGGCATTAAGAAAAATTGCTGCCATGCCTTTTCTCCCCTTGGCTGCCACCGCCCACCATCACCAACTGTTTTTTTCCCTTTTTCATTTGGCCATTTCTTTAACTCAACAACACTAGGTTCCCTAAAAAATGTAAAAGCACTTGTTGAAGCAGCATTGCTTGTACTCCAGATATTGATTTTTCAATGGCCAAAATGTTACAGAATACATAATCCCAATTGGCATGTCTATATATATATAAAGACATGAGCTTACTCATAAAGGTGTGCATTTAAGATTTTAGATTGTTTGCATGTATTTTTGTGCTAACTTTTGTATATTCGCAATAAGCATGGAATGTTGGGGGATGTGGGGGATGCATGATATAAGGTAAACTTCATTTGTGAGGACTCTAGAGGCTAGCTGCCAGTGTGATTTAGCAAATGCATGTGATCAATCATTGACTGCACATTCCTGGGTGCACACACTTATGATGAATATATGATTAATTAGGTAAGTCTAAGACCTGCGTTATGGTCCTATTCAAACAAAGTAGCGACTGGCTGAAATATGTTTGAGACTTTTTCCCTCAAAGTTAAATAGAAAATAAGAATTCTGCTAAAGATATATGGTTCTAGGCATGATCCAAACTGCAGTTTGCCACGCAAAGTGAGATATAAGAAAAGAACACAGATATTACATGTGCCTTAACATATGTTGATAGAGCAGAAAGTTACAGTGCTGTAAACAGTAGTATCCATCAACCAGACTGTATTTATATATATATTTTTTGCACTTTCATGCTTCTAACTTCTAAGCATTAGATCGAAAGAATAAGGACCTGGGATATATCAGCTGCACCATTGTATATCAACATTTTCTATTACTCTTTCTTTGCTTTTGTTGTTGTGCTGATTTTACCTCCTTTGACTTGAGCACCTATTATTCATCCTGTGCATGTGACTGAATGAATTGTGACACATATATGACAGTATGTATGAAAAAGGAGGGAATGAAGGTACCTACTACTTATGGTGCCTGTGCGACCCATTTCACCTGACTATTCTTCTGCTTCCCTTGCTAGAATCACTGTTAAGTTTGGTACCATTTTCATTTGTTTATGTTCTTTTTTTTGTTTTTTTTTTCCCCAGGATCATGAGAGTTTGCTGGGGTTGGTTTTGGCAGTGTGCTGCCATGGTTTACACCCCAGGATTAATTGTCGCCATCTTCATTTGATGCCAGTTGCTGTTGGTCCCTTGCCCCGCCATCACTTCATCGTCTTTCATCCACCATCAGTGGAGACACTTGTGCATGAACAATTTCCATTGGTGTTGCTTTTTGTTTTCCAGTAGAATAGATATGCTGAATGGGTTTATCCCTTTGTTCGCTGAATGCTGTAATCATCTCACAAAATAATCTATTTTTGCATCAGTGCAGGAAGTGCACTTGTGAATTTGGGAATATGCACCATCAGATGCATTTTTTTGTTTACAATGTGTGCCTGATGTGCAAATGTACCCTTGTATGAAAACTAGAGTGTTTGGGTCAGAGGGATAGGATGCACGTATGTGCATATGCAATATTAACAAGAAAATGCTTTTATGAATTACTGCACTAGCAGCTGTATACAATTTGGTAATTTGTGTGTGTGTGTGTGTGAGTGGGGGGGATATGTTTTATTGCTATAATTGCAGAAAGTTAAACCATGTCATGAGAAATTGGGTCTGCAGTGCATCTTGGATTTTTATTTGATGAACTGAACATGTAACAATTTGCATAATCCCTTACTTTCTGGACTGTAATGGAGGTACATTGATGAATGTGGAAAAACTTAACA
>SRHC01000720.1:0-24691 GCA_004794325.1 Pomacea maculata | reverse complement strand
ATCCCTTACTTTCTGGACTGTAATGGAGGTACATTGATGAATGTGGAAAAACTTAACAGTTAAATAGATGGTCATTTTTACATTTGTATTACAAGCTTTGGAGGAAACTGAAGGCGTGTCCAGCTCTAAGCAAGCTAGTAAAGATTATAGCATCCCACTTTTGACAGGAGTGCTCATTCACTCCAGCCCTTCCTTTTGAAGAAATGGGTTCCTTCTCCTGTCTTTAGTTACTTTTTCTTCCTTTGCCTGCTCACTTCCTCAAGACCCTGCTAATAAAGAGCTAGTGCCATGGCCTAGTCTGCATGTGCCTAGACCTAGAACTAAATAACAGTTCATTGGGGTCTGGAGTGTGCTACTATAAGGCTGCTTTAAAGGATATTTCAAGTGAAATAGCAAGCTGTGCTTAAAATGATACAGATAACCATTACAACTCAAATTTTGAAGTTGCAAACAATTGTTTTCTTACAATCTCTTGTAAAACAGCTCTGGGACAGTACAAGGAGACTGTCATGTTTTGTTTAATGGCGGTATTTATCCAATCTGGCAATAGTGTAGAATTGTCAAATGGTAGCATTATGAATCCTCCATATAATTTGGAACCCAACCAATGTGGGGATTTGCTGAGTGAAGTGGAGAAGACTTGCACGACAGAGGGTGTCTTTTTTGTTATATAGTACCTCCTCCTACAGCATTGTTTTTCTCCCAGAAATGAGTATGGTGGCTTGGGTGCCTCTGAGAATCAGCTGCATTTTGGGTACAATTGTTAAACAAAAACTTTTAACAGAAACAGTTTAGAACATCAGTTTCTATCATTTGAAGCCCAATTGTCTATTTCACTTTTTCCTTTAAAGGACGGAACGAACAATGATGATTTGAATGGCTCATAAATAATAATGGTATATTAATGTGGTTTTGTTCCAAAAAATCCTGTATAGCACTTCTGTCTATATTTTAGTACTCTGTGTTGAAAAGTTGAAAGCATGAACCTTACTTGACGTTCTCCCATTTGTAGAAGAGGAAGAAGTAGTGGCAGAGGAGTGCAAGAAGGCTACGGCTAGGAAGCTGATAATTTGGCTGTGACTGATAATTGTACTTTCCACCATGGCTAATAATACCCTTAGAAACAACAGAAACAAAAAAAAAAAACATTGCTGTGATCATCCCTGCTGGCCAGGAATGTCTATCTCAATTAATGAGGACTGTGAGAGGTGTCTGGGAGGGGGGAAAGTGGAGTGACCTGCTTGACAGGTTTTAGCTGGTTGTCCAAGTGGGCATTGTGGCAAGAAAAAATGATAACTTTCTACAGATACTACTCAACAAGGAAAAAAACAAAATTACTTGCACATTCATATCTGCTTCCTCTTCATAGAGTTAGGGTTTGTGCCTAACAGAGCTAATACTGCAGGCATGTCTCTGTTGAGCTATTTAGATCAGCCTGTCTTGCCAATATCACCTGTACATGATAGTGTCAACAAAATGAGCGATGATTTTATTTTGTACAGTTGGCATGTACAATCATATTTTTACAATCAAACGCTCTTCTTATCTACTAAACTATTTTTTTAAACAATCGTATATAATACATATGCACATCCAGTTCAAAAATTGCAGAAGTATCCTCAGAATGCAGAGCTGTAAAACCAATTTTCAAATATTTTTTTTTAAAGATTTGAATATGTTAATATAAAAAATAATGGCTGTTTAATCTGAGGTTAGTTATATCACTAAGTTTTTATGTGCTGAATGCCAGGTATATATATATATCATGCAATATATTTGAACAAACAGCGCAGCAAACATTTAGGTTGCAGCAGAACTTGAGAGTGTGACAAACCTGGAAAATGCGCATTGGTAATGGGTTCTACATGATAGCTTTGAAAAGTTCTCAAAATTAAGATGCAACAACTTTATGTGAATTTGTGGATAGATACAGTTCAGAATACAATTAACAGTGAAGACTTGTGTAAGCAACAAGTACCTGTTTGAAGTGATTTTTATTTATTTATTTTTTATTTTGCAAGTTATTTGGAATGCACATAGATTCAAACAATTGAACTTTAAAAAAAAACTTAGTAGTATATGGACATGGATTCATAAAAAGGCTTCTTCCTCTATCCCCTATTTTTGGAGCTAATGAGAACACATAGGCATAATCAGTGACAAGTATCAAGCATGTGGAGAGTTTGTCCCAGTTTATGCTGGTCACTTCATTTTCGTCAGTGTTAAGCCCTCTCTCAGGAAGGAAGGGGACAAACAAACTGGCTTAAGAATAGCTTTCCTTCTTGTCAAAGATATAATAATAAAATTTTGTTATGAGACTTTACCAATCATTACCTA
Source organism: Pomacea maculata (assembly GCA_004794325.1). Taxonomy (NCBI): domain Eukaryota; kingdom Metazoa; phylum Mollusca; class Gastropoda; order Architaenioglossa; family Ampullariidae; genus Pomacea; species Pomacea maculata. Next base: position 22,354 of record SRHC01000720.1, on the reverse strand, counting down.
CATAACACATTTTTTATATTTTAGAAGAATGCACATTGGATTGTATACTAATAGTCAATGGTGGATATAACTGCAGGCATATTAAATGAGAGTTCAGGAAAATTGCTAATGCCTAGGTTAATGTTGATGCTAAAATAATAATACTTGTATATATTTATAGCTGTTACAGCTTATATGTATATTTTTTTGGCTCAATTTAAAGGATTTTTTTAGTGTGGTAGCAAGATTTACTGTCCAGTTTTTCTGTTAGTGCCACCACTATTTTGCAAGGTTAAATCCTTGGTTTGTAGGTGTTTGAAGATACTGCTGCTGGCCAGTAATAATAAACAGAACAATATATATTTCTTATAGAACACACCTTTTGGCTTGTATTTTGATAAACACCAAAGAAGAGGATATCTAATCAGAGCTTATCAGTGTAGGTAATGTTGGAGCTGCTTGTGTTCATGTGCTGACCAGCAGTCATTTGAGGTTAACATTGGGAGAAAAAAGTATTTAAATATTGCTAACAGTCAAGTAGCTGCCAGGTTTCAGTGTGTTTTTCGGTGAGGCTGCTATCATGTTTCCAGCATCACCCACCGAGAGTTGTTAAAACCTGAAGTACTCCAAGAACTCCTGCTCAAGCATTTTACCATTTTTCCCATTTTCCCTCCCTCCCCCATTTCACAATGTCCCAGCCGAGAGGGTAAAGTTTTGCAAGTTTGCTAGTTGGGCAAAGTTTTAAAGTATTTGTGTGCAAGCTGCATAGCACATCACCTTAATGTTATTACTTTTGCAATTTGTTTTGAATGTCTGTGTTATGTGCTGTTGAAAGTTCATGTGTACAGCAGAGGTGCACTGGAAATTAGAACTTTGAATATTTTTGGGCATTATTGTCAACTAATCTCCCTGTGATCCTCAATCTGGCTTTCTTGTCCACTGTTTGATATGTTTGCACATATAAACTTGCAGTTTAATGCTTGTCTGTGCATGAGATAATTCAACTTTTCTTTTCCTGTCTTCTCAATACCCACCATTTCCCTTAGTTTCTTGTCACTTCCAGAAGACAGGATTGCCGATTTCTCACTTAGCAACTGTAGCTTTTCAGGAAGCTCATTTTTTTAAAACCATTTTTCAAGAGACCAAATATCACATCATTTTGTTTAGGCTGTATGAAGTAGAGAATACTAACAAAGGATACTTTAAAATGTATCCTGTATTTTTTTGTCCATCTTGGACTGAGTGTGCTGTTGCATGTTATTGGAGCTTTTTATTTTCGTTCTAAGAGCATGGCTTCTGTCTTGATGGGATTAAGTTAACAAAAGAAATCAGTAGCAGTTGAAAAGGCAACTGTGATTTATATAATCTACAGATGGCACTGCAAGGTTCTCGTGAATGAATGTGGTGTTGGTGCATACCTGCAAGTGGTAATAAAAAATAAGTTTGTTTTCACCAGGTGTATAGAAATTAATGAGTGCAGAAGCAAGAAAACACCTTGGTATCTGTTGTGTGAAAGTGTCTGAAATTATGAATTTCACAAACTTGCAGAAATGTTTCTTTCATCGTTGTAGCCTTTTGGCTTAAAGAACTCTCCAAATCTAAGTTTTTGTTGTCTTGTTGAAATCCAGCTGACAAAAAAAGTCAAACTATTCCACTTAATGCAAAGAGCCAACAGAAAGAAAGAACCTGTTTCTTTGAAAGGTAACCCTTATAGCTGGACCGAAAACAGCCAATAAAAGGCCTCATGACATAAAATCATAAAGCAGAGCATGGTGGGTATTGTCTGCTGTTTTCAGTCGTCCCCATGCAGATACACTCTAATCATCAAGAGAATTCTCTTCCTCCATCTCGGAAGCTGCCTCATCTATTCCACAGAAGACAGGACAGGCATCCAGGGACCACCATCACCTTATCTCCCTTTCACTCCAAACTATGCTCCCTTCCCTACCACCAAAAGTTAACCTCAAGAAAATTGATAGTATGTGTCCTTTTGTTACAATCAGGCCACACAAGTCAATTACTCATTAAACTTAACTCAAAAAAATAATACATGGTCTTTTCAGTACAATCAAGGCTGTGAAATGACAAGTCTTCCTCCAGTAGTATTCAACACATTACCAAAGGATTAGCCACTATTTATCCTAAAAATAAGTTTAAAAAGAATTTTTTTTAAACTTGTTTGAAATGCACTAAAAAAGGTAAAATAATTTTTAGGTCTTAGGATTTTAATACACACAACTTAAAATATTAGATGATCAGATTTTTAATATCCCCTTATACTTTTAGTTTTTATAGTTTTTGTTTTTTTTTCAGTCATGGCACTCTTCCTCTTGGCTTCAGTTTCTGATAATTTCTCCTGATGCTTTTGCCTCTTTTTCTTTAGGTTGTGGTTTATCCACGAGTGTTTCACACAAACATTAGAAAATGATTTAATAATGCATTTTAGTGAGTTGGAGGGTCGAGGGTTGTTACAACCTAATGGTTGCTAATTTAGCATCTGCTTATTTGACCGACTCCATTCTTTTATCAAAATTCTTAAACTTTATGTGAAAAGCGCAGGGCATATGAAAACATTGAAATATTATTTTGCTCCCATGTATTTTCTAGGCTAAGCACTCCGTGGGACACACATGGAAACTCCAACAGCAAACATACATGCCAGGGTTATTTTATAATTTCTCTAAAGGGTTGCATCTTTTAAGTTTTATGCAGGGTTTTTGGGTTTTGTTATTTAAATGCAATCGTGCAAGGGATAGGAACTATTGCAGGTTTGAATTTCATTATCTATTTTTCTTTTACTTTGTGACTTTATTCCCTTTTCATAGGCTGAATTAGGGGAAATAGCCTAGTTTACTAATACTAGAGCAACAATTACCTGTCTCCCCTAATTAGTCCAATAAGTATTTATGCAAAATTAAATTAAAAACTTTTTGACTGCTGGAAATGATTTAAAATTGCATTGTCACTGGAAATAACGTGAAAATCTCACATCTCTAGAATACAAACATACATAATGAGATACAAAAGTGTGTAAGACCTTAACTGGCATTTCAGTGCATCAAATTCCTTTGAAAGGTCTGAATCTTTTAGGAAATGCATTGCATTTCATGCGGCAACCATAAAATTCCAGTGCAGACATCTTCAGACAATCACTACTAAGACCTAACTCTCCTCCTGTGTAAGAAGACTAATTCAACTTGAACACTAGATATTTTCAAAGTTTCTCTTAGATTACATCTAATGTCATGGTCACATTTTTTTTTATAAAATTTGGAAAAACTATTACATTCTGTTATTGAAAGCAGCAGCTAGTCTAACATTATAATTAGTATTTGCCATGATATAAAGCTTCAGAAATGCTTCAATAATTTTCCAAAATGCAGGCGAGTTGCCCTAAAGTTTTTTATGGACAGTAAATTTATTCTCTCATTGTGATAATTGTAAATTTTTAGCTAAATTTAGTCATTTAAAAATAATTTTGCTTTCTGCTGATTATCTTTACTGCTGCTTTATAACTACTGCTCTAGAGGTAAAACATCTGGTTGTCCAGATACCACTCCATAACTTTGTAAACAAGACGTGTGTCATGTTGCTTCATGGCAAAGATTTACCCTTGCTTTGTTATTACAGCCCCCATTACTTCCTTCACAACTACCATTCACTATTGAAGAGACACATTTTGTTACAGTAACAAGAAAGGGTTTAAAAAAAAATTTAATTCAACTGTACATGAATTGCAGCATGCTAAACTAAATAGCAAGATCTAAACATATTACATACTTACAACATCCCTGTTCTCCTGTTTAGGGATTTCCATTAGTTGACTAAACCCAAAGTTCAACATTTTAGATACTTAAGGAACGGATAAAATTTTAATAGATGCTGCCAAGCAAGATCTTACAAAAGAATCAATCTGGCACAACACAGACAACCAATGATTACTTTTGTTCTCAATATGAAGTAGTCCAAAACATGCCTCCTTGAAAGTCCCATAACCCTCTCCCCAAATCTTGGAATAGGATGTCTGGCACACCAAGCAAACAAGGATAACTCCTAACAGACAAGAATGAGAACACTGTTTAAAAGTGTATTTCGTTAACACTGATGTTTGCAAATGTTAGCAGTTTCTTAGCACTGATATTTTCCTGCGTCATTCTCCATCTCTTTAGTTTTGTCAAAGCTATAAAATGCATGTCAAGTACTTTAAATCCTTACAAAAATTAAGCACATCCACAAAATTGTCAGAACAGTTCTGATGATCCGAATAATGTGAACAATACATCTGGGTGAAATATTCAAGTCATTTAATGACCACTCATCAATGCTTTCTTTTAGTCTTGTGACTTTGCTCCAGGCTGTGTAACAAATAATTCTGTAGCCCTACAACTGGAGCTGTTTGCTGCACAGTCATCCTGTCCAAGGCAGCATGTCTTATGAATAAGCTTTTTGGGAAAGATTTTTGATGCTTAAAATAATAACTACATCAAAAAACTACTCATAGTATTTCCATTTGTGATGCACAAATTACTGGACTGAAACAAAGCACAAATTTTTTGTCCATTAATTTATTGAAGATTACATTCTGTCCACATTCAGTGCCTCTGTACAGGCAAATAAGAGCACATCTGAAGATCAGTCCCACACATAACTGTAATGTCCATTCTGTCAGATGACCACAGCATACACACAGATGCTAATGACAAATGCAAGAAAACATGACAGGCAGCTCCATCTTTTAGGCAGCACTTTGCTCCAAATCTCCAACAGGAGCCTCAGGATCCTCATCATTGTAGATGTTTTCTGCCTGTAATTTAATTGACAAAAAATAAATAAAATGAATAAATAAAAAAAAAAAATCACTATATTGAACATAAATGTTTACACATTAATGTTTTCTTATTGAGGAGAATACTCTTATTTCTAGATAATATCAACTGTCATCCAGGGATTAATTCCTTAACGCTGATGTTGGCTGGTTAGCAGTAACATTACGTTTAAACAAAAACCACAGTAAAGACAATGATAATTCGCACACTATTTTAAAGAGAACAGTAAGGCAGCAAATTTTAATGGATGATACAATTACAAATGAAATATCATATCACATACATGATAAAGAACACACTAATATAAAATCTTACAGGTAAGAACCAATACATTCAATATTCAGAACACATTTACTGTCATTACCATCTGCCACACTTGCATGATGTTATCCTCTGACACAGAGCAGATAACCCATGGTTCATTAGGATTCCAGGAAAAATCGGAAATCTTGGCAGTGTGGCCTCCATGGATAAACTGCAAATGAAAAGAGCAGTGAATGATCAAAAGTGCAGGTGGAATACTTCAGTGCAAGAGCAGCTTTCTTCATTCACAGCAGGAGTGGGTAGAAGACTTTTCTGTTAGAGCCATGTTTATGATCTTCATCACGAGATTTTGTAAAAGTGATACTCACAAGGAGCTCAGGGGGTCCATCCTCAGCATCCTCTGCTGACTGTTCTTCACCAATTTTGCTGCCAAAAATCAAGACACAAACTGTACTGTTTTCTATGTTTAATATTTTAAAAAGTATCTTCCTCCATCCAACCACTTTTTTAAAACTATAGACATACCTTGCTTACTAACAAATTGTCCATTATTTACATATGATTGGGGCTCAACTTTGACTAAGACTTAACAAGATAATGAAACATTAGGAAGGAAGGAGAGAGCAATTCCTGGCAACCATTTACAACTGCACAATGTCCCTGTTCTATACCTTAAATCCCATACATGAAGACGGCGGTCTGTGCCACTGGAAGCCAGTATTGTCTCATTATGAGGTGACCACTGAACCTGAGTGTAAGAGCCAAATTTTATTTTACACAAAGGAAAGGAAAATTCATATGCAAGAACTGAATATATGAATGTTAAATTATCAAAGTGAAATGAAGCAAAACTAGTGACAATGGGTAATTTCACTGCCATTAATGTAACCAGAGCAATACAAGCTAGGTAAACTAATTATTCACCAATAAGATAACATCTATAGGATATGAGCTACATTAGAACTTCTGGTGTAAAATAATCTACAAGATTAAAGGACAGTTTAGAAAGCAATGAAAAAATGCCAGTTAATTAAACCAGATTGTCAAGGTGATTGCTCTTGGCTGAAATCAATTGAAAAGCAAATTTCAAAGAGACATACCTGAAAAATTTCATCTTTATGCGATTCAAAGGAATGAAGTTTCAATTTCAGATTGCGCAAATCCCAGAGTGCTACTGTCTGCAAACAATTTATATCACAAAAGATAAAAATTACAACAATTATATAACAAGTTTACACCAGGCTAGTCATATTCAGAGAAAGTTGGATAAGAAAAAGTATCACTCACATTGAAGCTTTCTTTATGCAGAATTATAAAGTTTTCACCACTTCAATGCCTAACTGATAATTTTTAACCTATTTCCTTCCATTCTTCATCAATTTGTTACCTACAAAATAAATGTTCTATCTCAAGCCTAAATTTAAGAACTTTCTACTCTCTTAAACATTGTCACTCCAATCTTGTTCTGATAAAAATGATCTGCAATATTAAAAAACATGAGATGGAAATCTTTATGCCATAATTTTCATTTTATTGCACATATTTTTCCCCGTTTATCATTTACCATGATTTGAAACAAACATCTGAATCATTATTTCTTTCACTGTCCATTTTTGCTTACTATTTTCCCAGTCTTTAAAAAAAACAAAACAAACCACACAGTGCCCTTACCTTATCAGCAGAGCCAGTGGCTAGGATGAACTCACTGTATGGGTTGAAAGACAGACAATTAACTTCTGCTGTGTGAGCATCCACAGTGTGACTAGGCTTATTGGTTGTGTTTGATCGTGTGTCCCAGCTAAATCAAAAGGAAAAATCATACAAAAACATTAAAATCTACTCTGTATCCGAGACAAAGTGGCCACATTAGAGCATTTCATACCCTGAGCAGCATGGTCGGAGAGAGACAATGGGCCAAACCACGGTCAGTTTGACAATAAACACTGCAATAGTTCCTGCTTGTTTTTCAAGGTTTTAAAAAAATAAGTAAAAAGCAAACCCCTTCTGTTAGAATTGGCCTTATGCCAACGTGTACCCGAGTAACAAGAAAAAAAGGTAGTGCTAGTCGCCACATCATGTTGTTGACAGATTATTGAAAACTATGTTGAATAAAATGACTACTTACATCATAAGCTTCTGATCATCTGCCACAGAGCCAAAAAGACTTTCATGAAGCAGGTGCCAAGCTACATCCTGTAAACAGATGGTCAGAATTTAAAATAAGTGCTGTTAGTTCTACAAAGCCACCATTAAGCATATTCCACCAACTACGATTGTGAAGAAAAACAAAAAAGCTTCTTCGAAAGTATCAGAAGACATGACAACTGTAAAGATATAGCACCACAAAGACTCATAGCTATGAACAAGTATCTCCAAGTATTTCCATGTTTATGCCTGGAGGGCCTATCGAGACCAAAGAGGTAGACTGACCTCTGGCTCAAGGTAGGTAGGAAAATATGTCAACACCCACCTCCACAACTGATGTATGCCCAGTGAAGATGGTATGTGCCTGGATTTCTCGCTGTTCTCTTTGCGTGCTGTTTATATCCCACAAGCAAATGGTCTGCATATTGCAACAGATAAAAAAAACTTTTCAATTGCAAGTTAGTGTCTCCTAGTTACCCCCCCAAAAAAGTGAACATCATTATTCCCTAACCAAATCATGGGCCACCTGATAGTGTTACAAACATTTAATTCAGCTAATGCTGCTATAATGATATGTTCCCTTTTAACATTAAACAACAGCAAGCACCACAGACATCTAAATGCCAAAATAATGTGAATGCATACACTTCTTCTAATAAACAGTAACTGCAAACATTTCAAAAGTGGGGTGGTGAAAAGATGAGAACATGCTGCTGTTTTAAGTGGAAAGTTATTTACAAAGCTTTACCCGGTAATATTTACGTAACAGTGCAAGATCTAATGTTAAGAACTCACGTGATCATCGGATGCACTCAGTAAATGACCATTCAAGTTTGGATTCCATGACAGTCCATACCTGAAATTAAAAATCAAACAGGAAAGTTTGCTATTATTTCTAACTTTGAAAAAAGGAGTGATAAGGATATACACGTTTTTTTCCATTAAATTCACAGAGACCAGACGAAAAAAATGCTAATAGCATCTGTTAATCAAGAACAAATTTCCTATCAACAAGCAGTAAATGCTGAGGGTCTTTCATTTAGATGAGCGTCCTTTGGCAACATTCAATAAATAAGCAGTAAGCATTTTCTTTGTGTTGTATGCGAACCAGAAAAAGGGGTCAGGAATACTTGCATGGTTTACCTTCTAGTATTTTATCACTGCAAACAAATTCTACAAGCTACACGATTTTACCTTCACTGACATAGTTAAAGAGTCATTCAAATTTAAGAGAAGTTTAGTCCCTTTCACAGTTCCCTGCACTTTCCGAAGTAGTAATTTTAGGTATTAGGTAGCAGAATCAAAGCAAACGAAGAAAGGGAAAGCTTTTAAAAAGTGAAAGAGTCCTGCCTATGCTTGGCTCTTTCACCTTTGACTGTGCACTGGTGGAGAGAGTATTTGGTCTAGGGACGACTAACTTATGCATGAATAGCATACTATTAGCACAATTTAAGTTTAAACACCTATGATTGTTTTGGTGTTTTGTTTTTTTTTGCACAATATATTTACTTAAATGATAGACCACAGACTCCTCTTAATGTTAGTGTGTAGATGGGCTGTTCATAAAAACTGTAAGAAAAATATCATTTATGTTCAAAATATATATATATTGGGACTTTGGCAACCCTATCATGATGAAATTTAAAAGCAATAGGCAAAACATCATTCTGCAGAGTTCTCTGTTTCTGCGAAGATTCCTTCCTAACCTTCACAGTATTTAACTTTTGAGTAATTAGATAATTACTATCTGCTCATGTGCTGAATAATCTATGAAATACCCTCATTAAAGTCATTTACTTGGTTCTGAAACATCTTAAAAAACCGGTTTTAGTAACATCGCCTGTTAAAAATATAATGACTGCTGTTTTGGGGGAATTATTTTAGGGATGCAGATTGAAAAGTCAAAATTGCAAGCTTCAAAAGTGAAAGACTTATGAAAGTTATCATGAAAGAAAGTTGGAATCTGGCTAAGATAATGCTAAACCCTACTTTAATGCTGCTGAGATAGAAATATAACAGCATTACCCTTCCTTTTGGTGACCTTTCAATCGCAATTCTGGTGTGCACTCTCCACTAGGATCTATAAAGGAATAATGTGCATGAGCTCCATGAACTTCTATTTCATTGATGTTATTAAATATTGATAAGCAATATTTAAGCAGCTGTCTTTTTTTAACATCAATATAATAAATCATAACCTTTAAAGTCAAATTTAATATGATTCTTAACATTTAGCAATGTTGGTGCACTTGAACTTTATATTTCAGTTAACCATGTTAAGTTGCAAAACTATATGTACATAGTGGTTAAGTAAAGACCCCAAAAGCTTAATCTATATAACACTCAAATAAATAAAAACATTCTTCTAAAATGACAACCAAAACACGCACATACATTTTAACATTTGCAACAACTGACAAGCAACAATGGATGCAATGAAATTTTCCTTAAAATTCTAAGCTAGGCAGTTCACCTGGTTTTGAAGGATGCTTTGTGTAGTCAAAAACAAGGACATCGCTTGAGGGTGTCTTGGTGGCAATGATACATGGGTTTTGTGGCATATAGCGGGCTCGATTCACCTCTCCTTCATGGTTGATTTTGATTTCTATTTCAATCTTCCCACTGACTGATCCAAAACCTCCAAATTCTAAAAACAAAGTTTACATAGGTTAAACTACACTTTAAGAAGTAGGTGCCTTTTGATTATTATTTATCCCTAAGATATATATTTTTCTAGTGGGCGTGTCTTTTCCTAAGCTAAATAGATGTTGAATTCCTTTCCATCAAATTTTTGACACATCGACTCTTAAGAAAAATCATTTGAAGAAGTGCTGTTTAAGAAATATTTTCACCTTTTCTTTTTGAAAACTTTGTTTTATACTTGCTACACTGAAGCTTTTTGTGTATTTGATTGCACACACTTCTATGAATAAGTATGTGTGAAAAATACCTACCTCTATTTCTATTGTTTTAACAGAGATTAACTTATTGTTTGTGTGTACATATGTGTATGCATTGTAGATTCTCTTGTCACTTAAATGTAACATTCCTTCTTTGTAAAGTACAGGGTCTAGCTTTGGCCCAGTGCTACATAAACTGAAAGATCACACATGCTCACCTCCTTTGTCACTGTCATAGTGAGATGCATCAAACTGTGCATTGTCATTAGGAAGCTGGACACTGGCAATCAGAAGGTGATTTTGCTCATCTGACCTGTGAAAAAGCATGGCCGAATATACTATACTGAGAGAACCATACATTTTAATAAGTACCTGATTGGGATCTGTGCATTTCTAAGCTAGACAATCTAAAACCATTCTTTACTATTACATTTTTATGCCTGTAGCCTTTTTGTTTCCCCCGGGACCGATGGTCAACTGGGGGTGATTAGGAACAAGAAGACTTTTTGTTTCCCAGACTCATGCTATTGTACAAGCATCTTATTGACTGTCTACAGAGTTTTGCTGGAAATGTCATATGATCTAACCAATATTTAATAGACTTTACATATATGTGTGTGCACACACACACACTTAGAGGGTGTCTGTCCACTTCGCCAAATTCGTGGAATTTTTTCTATATGGTTATTTTTGTATAAACCCCAAATTTTAGCAAAAAAAATTTGTGATTTTCATATAAATGCCTAGAAGCTAACAAAAAGATGTTGTCAACTCACGTATGTGTTCCTAGTATAAGCCTGTGAAGAGAATAGTCCTTTCCTTCTGGTCTGAAATAAAAATATTTGGTGGTATTTAACTGAATGGAAGATTTATCAGCATAAAAATATTATTTACAAAAAAATCTGAAGTAGTGAACTTTTGCACCAAGCTTGTTAATATAAATCTCTATAGCAAAGAAATAACCCATAATCTTTTAAGCATTATTTCATGTTCACTTTTTAAAAGGCCCTTTCATGCACATGCTCATCTACTCACTTTGCACTCTATGAGTATGACTACTCAAAAGATTTGCTGGACACCGGATGATGTGACGCTTAGCTAACATCATAATTGCAGTGACATAAAAGGTAACTGAAGTGATGACTGAAATTTGATAAATAAACCAAATCCCTGTATTGATATTATTCACATTAATTAATGCTAAATTTTCAAATAACTTGAATAATCAATTTATTACCTTGTAACATCTGGCAGCCACTGTGCAGTTAAGCTTGGCCATTCTAGAGCATGTGTCATAACCAGGTCATAGAGAAAAGGAGTGTTTTTCTTCCATATTTTGTACTCTTCATTAATGACTCTTTCTTCAACAGCATCATCAAATCCACCTTCACTAACTGCAAAAATGCATTTAATTATCACTGTATGTAGTGAATAGCATTGTTCATCAAATTTTAAAAATTGCTTACTCGGATATGAACTGATGTCTTCAACATTTAGAAGGAATCATATATGTTCAAAAAACTCAGTCTGGAAACTAAATAATTAAAAATATCATTCAGTAACAAGACTGACTCGATATCTTCTTTAAATGCGAACTTATTCAATCACATCAGACAGAAAATGTATTAAACGACAAATATTTCTGATATATATACACAGCGTTTAATTGAAAATAATGTGACTACGTAGCGTACTAGATCAATGGTTATAACACTTGCTATCTGACATTGAGCGTAAAAACTCCTGGGACTGTTCTGCAGAAAAATTTATAGTTTTTCTTTCTATTTACTAAGTCTTTTCCAAGAAATTATTTTGTTCCGCAGTGAGTAGGTGGCATTAGGTTTGTAGGTTTATTTGTAGCTGCGATAGCCGAAATTTCAAGCGAAGAAATATGCGGCTCATATGATCATTATATAGACATATAGAGTTGAAATGCACATTGAGGAATCAGAAATATTTTTGTTAAGCCTTTTACCATCTTTTTCTGATGACATTTCGGCAGACTAAACTCCAAAGAGAAAGCCGCTGTTAGCAACAAAGCGCAGCACGCTTTCGCACAGGATCCGGTCGCGCCAAATCTAAGAGCAGTACCGCAGACAAAATATTGTTCTGATAAAAATCTAGTTGACAAATGAAACTTAAAGCACTAAATCAAATTTATCAAATCACAAAATCTTCAATTCATTTTTTAATTTAATGAATGAAATTTATTTTAGTTCTGATGATCTCATTCTACATTTTATTGTTGCTTACAAAACACTTTCCACAGAACTAAATATTAAATAGAGTTATGTTTAAATATTTTAGAATTAACTGTATAGAAAACACGTATTTATATTATGAAAGAAGAGACTACTAGGACTCTTAAAATATTTTCAGAGAACATCATATGACATCATCCACGAGAAAATTGATCAAAGATGGAGTCTGACTCGTCTTACGCTTGAACGGTGGGACAACGAAGAGGCTGGCCATGTTTTCCGAGAATTGGAAGCTGTTGCATTTTACACACAGCTAACGAAATTTCTCATTTTAACAAGAAATAACTACGATAATGGAGGCATTAAAACTTGGAGATTTAGAGCAACAATACTACGCTGAGCTGTTTCAGACGTGTGATGTTGAGGGAACGGGCAGAATAACAGGCCCTAAAGCATCCGAACTGTTTTTAGCATCGAGTCTGAATCAGGACACATTGAAGCAAGTAGGTGAAATAATTATATTGCATATTGGAAACTGAAGAATGCAATCTGTATTATCGTGTTTCGCTATACGTTCAGAAAAATGGGTATTCCCACAACCGAATGCGTGCGTCCATAGAAAACTGAAAGTCTGAACAATTTTCATTGGCCACGCCCCTTTGTTAGCATCAAATTATTTCATAATTCTGCTTTATAGTGAGCTATGCATTAAGTAAAACTAATTTATGTACGTTACTGTCATTAAGACAACAAAGAACTTAGTGCAAACTCCATATATAAACTTCTGATAGTGGCTAATGAAAACAGCTTTGAGTTTGAGTATGGCTAACCATTTCTAATCACTTGCACAGCTTTTAATTAATTAAAAAAAAGTGGTTTCTTCAATTAATAAACAAAACTGAAAATTTGGAGCAATAAAAGTCAATATGTTTTCAGTAATATTGGTAGGTATGTGCAGAGCTCCCCCCCCAACTTTTTAAATAATTATTAAATCTTCCAGTTGAAAGGCATACATGCAAAAACAAAAGAATATACATATAGGCCCATACCAGTGAACATTTTCAGCTTTTAAAGTGAATCCTGAGAATCAGATAATTTTAAAATCGTAGATTATTGTCTACTTATAGCATTTTACCACTTGATATACATTGGCATTATTACTTGTTCTTAAAAGTGATTTTGAGATTTTCTGAAGTGCTGCACTATAGTCATTGTTTTATTTTCTCAACTATTATAGGGGTTTGTTTGTTGCATTCTTCCAGTTAATATGTATTTTAATAACGTTGCATTTTTAATGTTTTGTGTGTGCATGAAGGAGCAGTAGGCAGATTGGAATGCTAAGAGAGAAAGAGAATTGCTATGCTTTAGAAATCAGCTGAAATCTTGTAATAGCAATTATAAAATGTTGATGTTAATATCTTTATTTATATTATTAATATCTTTTCATTTTATTTCTTGTGCCATCTTTTGAAATTAACACAAATGCTAATTGTCAGTTAATTCCTTATCTTGCTGCTATTTTTATATTGTTTATGCTTTTTCCTGCCTTGTATGTGTTGAAAGGAACTTTTTTGCTATTCTAAATTTTTCAGATTTGGGAACTCTGTGGAGCAAAACGACTTGGCCACCTGGGGCGAAGTCAGTTTTACATTGCTCTCAAGTTTATTGCTGTTGCACAAGCTGGCTTGCCATTAAAATTAGAAACATTGAATGCTGGTAAGATTGTAAGCCTGGTTTCTACTTATTAATACTTTAAATGTGTATATTTGCCTCTGAACAAGCAGGAATGGTGCTTGCAAAATGTCCTGTAATTCTAGTGCAATGCTAAATTTGTGTCAGGTCAAAATTGTATCTCACTTTATATTCTACTTCCCACTTCCTTGTCTCCCTTATTCATTTTGTGATTTCATTTTGTTAACACAAAAGGATTAGCTGGTCAAAGGAAAAGCGATAAAGTATACATTATTTTTATATTTATAATTCTAGACCACTGATGAAGAAAAGCACTGTTCTGACTTTCAGGTGTTGATATTCCTTTGCCAAGATTTTCTTCTAAATCCACTGATCAAGGTATGTTAACCTGTTAACCAAGAATCTGTTTAGTATGTCATGTGCATACATTTTGCTTGTAAAAATTCTCGGGTGGTCCATATAGAATAGTTAGCGCCTGTCACTAGTACAGTGAAGGTTGGCTGTCCTGGGTTTAGCTCTCGTCTCAGGCATGTTGTTCTTTCTCTGCATGTGGCATCTGTTTACGGGGCTGGCTGCCTTGCTGTGATATAGCCTTAGTTGCTGGCTTGGCGTAAAACACCAATTCTCCCCCCACACACCTCCCTTGTACAAATTCTCTCATGTATTTGTCATGATGGTAATAGCATATTGTGTCAAGCCATTGTGACTGTCTTGTGTAGTCGCACTTAATAGATTTGTTTGGCCATTGACTGTGTAGTGTTTTATTATAATTTGAACTTTCTGCAGTTCTTACAAGCTTAGTTGTATGTTGCTTTTCTGTTTCTGTAACTTGTGCTCACACATAGACATGCACAAATCCATATTCATCTGTTCAAGTGTTGTCTTTGGCATAATTTTACTACTGTTTTTTTCTATCATGACTACAGATAATGTAAGTGTTTCATGTAAGAAAATGTATGCATACATGCATGTACACGTGCACTCCTTTAACAGCATCTGCACATCTTGGAGCGGTCCGGTGGCGCAACGGTTAGCGCTGTTAGCGCCTGTCACCAATACAGTGAAGGTTGGCTGCCCTGAGTTCATTTCTCGTCTCGGGCACGCTGATCTTTCTCTGCACGTGGCATCTGTTTACAGGGCTGGCTGCTAGCCGTAATATAGCCTCAGTTGCTGACACGGCGTAAAAACACCAAATCCTTTTCCCTTCTCTATATCTTTTTTCCTTTCTCCATTTAAACTGATCAGCCGTGACAATAAATAAGCTGTAGAGCTCAAAAAAAGGAAGTACAGTATTCTGTGATGTCATTGACAAGTGCAGCTCGAGTCATGTATCTCTATAACATCTGTTGCCTGTATTTGTTGCTAGGACACACAGAGCATACAAAGAGGGTGCGAGATTAAGCAGTTTCTTTTAAAAAAATGAAAGATGAGTGAAGCACTTTTTAAGCATTTTAACTGAAAATGTACAGCAGCTGGAACAGTTGGGCGAAAACTTTCCCATTCCTAAAACGTAAGGGATTTTTAGACCTTCAGTTAAAAATGTTAAGGTTTTTTATACTCTTCTCCCCCTTTATAAACATATTTGAACTTTTATCTACAAATACAGATGTATATTTTAATCATTGATATTAAGGTAGCTTTAATTGTGAATGGCATGTTTTTATGCATGTAATGCTGTGTCACTAACATTTCATAGAAATGAATGACAAAATATGTTTTTATATATTTGGATTATTAAACAAGGTCTTATTTATGTAAAGAGATCTCCGACCTAACTTTTAGGTTTTCTTATGCCTAATGGGAATTCATTTACAATTTTGTGTAAATTGTCAAATTTTCTTTGCTCTTTTACTTGATTTAGGCTTTTTCTATGTGATGGAAAAGGCTGAGAAAAATTCAGATTGTTTGATGTGACAAACAGGAAATGACTATTGTAGAAATGCAAGTGCCGTGTGTTATGTGATACTTGGTACTATGACAAAACATACTACCTCTTCACAATCCCCTTCCTCTTTACAATCTTTTCCTGTAGTGTGATGTATTCTTGTGGTCTGATTTTATCTGAACTAGTACAGTAATCCCCTACAATAATAAGATCACGCATTGTGGAGTCAGGCTACGCTGACACTTTAGAGTGATAATCAACCGGGTTTCACTGCTTTTTTTACTATTTTTAGCTCTGTCTTAACTATTGTTATTTGCTTTCAATTCCAGTTTGGCAAATATAACTAGTTTTTTCTCCTTTTTTTAATTTGACTATTTTTTTATAACAAGTCTATTAAATTTGTTAATTGCTGAGGAATGAGCCAGCACCAGTTTACATAATGATTTCATGGCTTCAGTTTCTTTTACAGCTTGAAACTTTTGTTTATTGAGCATTCAGCTTCATACCAAGCACATGATCGTAAGGCAAGAGGTCTGGCTTTTGGGATTTTATGAGAGAAAACATTTTGGCTAATTAGCAGTTTTATTTGTCACATTATTAGTTTTTGGCAGCTCCATCCAGTTGCACCAGGGTAGTAGTAATGGATTCCATTCTGTGCCTGCTACACTCTTCTTTTTTCCCCTTGCTTGCTTTTTTCCTTCCTCCTATGTGAGAACAAAAGTATGCATAGAGAGCATTCAGGACAGTCATTTGGTTACTGCATTCAGATATTTGGTTGCAGGTGATAGAAAGAGAAACTCAGCAGAAGGAGACAACAGCGCCAGTGACCTGTAAGTGCTTAAGCATTTTTTTTCCCTTGGAAAAACTCTCCTATACAAATGGTTGAAAGTTTTTTAAACTTGGTTAAATAGCTCTTTTGCAATAATATCATTCTTCATTGTTTATTAGCAGGAACTGAGGGATTTTTTTTTTTTTTAAGTTGATATAAACAGATGGACAGTTTTATTACGAAAAAATGCAATATTTTGTATTTAATGAATATTTTGCCATTTCCATAATACGTGTTAAAACTATGTTAGTTGGAAATTTGTTTTTTTCTTTTTTTTTTTGTTGACTGCTATAAGAAGTATAAATCTTGGCTGATTGTAGTGACATAATAAAATTGCTAAGTGACCAGTCTTTGATGATAAGCACTGGGTTGTGTGTTCGTTTTGAAGCATTTATAATAATATTTCTACAAGCATTGCTTACTTCGGTGGGACCGCTTTAAAATAAAGTTGACCACACCATTTGAAAGCTGGCCACATAAATGGTTTTATTTTTAATTCTGTGTTCATAAAAAATAAAACATTTAACTCAATTTTGAAAGCCCTAGACTGCTCAAAATGGGGCCACAGCACAGTGTAAAAGTTAGTGGTCAGTGATCCAGGATCCTAGTGAGAATTATAAGCTCAGAAACCCATTTATTTTCTATATTTCCTGCTTATATTCAAGGATCTTTATGTTTAGTAGCTTACCTCTTATCACTGATGTACGGCTCATTCTTGTAAATCTTAGACTCATTTACAAAAGGCAGATCTGCTGCCATCATATTAACTAGCACCAGTTGTCTAAATAGCAGGCATCTCCTTTACTGTTTGTTTTTTTTTTTTTGTTGTAAATGTGCAGTGCATGTTCAGTTGAGGTGAATGTTAAGACCACTGGGACTACCATAAAGGAATTTATCAAGAGTCACTTGAGACATTGCAGATAAAGAATTTTTCTAGGAATTAAAACATTGCACAAATTAAAATAGATCCTAGCGCATCTGTGTTTTTGTTTTTAACGAATGTTTTGAACCTCTTTCATTTAAACATTTAGTCTTACCCTAAGTTACATATTTAATGTATTTAATTATGTATGTATTTAATGTAGTTAATATATTTAACATTTTGTTCAAAAACAGAATAAGTTATTGCAGGTTTCAGGAAACAGAGTTTCCTATTTCACCTTGTATGTACTTGCAGTAAAATTCAAATTGTTGATTGAATTTTTGTAAAAATTTGACATAAAAAAATGTCACTCTAAAATTCTTTGTTTTGAGCAGCAAAGGGCTGGCATCAGGCGGACTGCCACCACCACCTGCTGGAAAGCAGTCTCATCGGCGAAGTCTTTCTGGACAGTACCGAGGTGTCATTCCTGATGGTAATCCTAGTTTCCAGCCTGCTACTCAGCAGGTAAGAAGGACTTTGCGCTATTTAAAGGTATAATTATTAGGAAAAAAGTTTTTTCTGGATAATAATAATAATGAACGTTTATATAGCACTTTTGCAATAATATGCTCAGAAATGATATACTAAAGTAAACAGGATAACCAACAGCCATGCATCGATATTTTCATGTAACAGACATACAACAGCACACCTACTCATACACCAAGTAAATACAGACTGGCTATGTACTGTACACTCAAGGTCCTTCTAAGTGAAGTTGCTGTTCTGAAAAGATACATCTTGAGTTTAGACTGAAAGATGGTAAGAGAATCAGAGTAACAAAGGCTGATGGGTAATCCATTCTAAGGGGCTTGGTAGGAGAAAGACCTCTGTCCATATGTCTTTGTCTTAGCCAATGGGACTTGATGTCAGAAGATGAGCGAAGAAGTTGTGCAGGCCTCTAAATAAACCATAGTACAGAAGATTACCTCTGTACAAAAGTCATGCAATTCAACATTAAGAACAGTAGTATGATGTGATTCAGTATTTACACATAGAGTAAAGAGAATCATCATTGACAGAGCATTTTAAGGAGCATTTATTTTAACATTTAAGTTATAGGATTTGCAAGAATTATAGTTTTTGTTGTGCTGAATTTAAATGAAAAATCGTAACTGTTGGGGCTACCTGTTGATTTGACCATTAACTGATTGGACCAAGTCAATTCAACTATGACACAGTTTGTCCACAACCCTGAGTCGATTTGACCATAGCCATAGTCGATTTAACCCCAGCTTGTAGTTAATTTAACCACTGGCCTCAGTTAATTCGACCACTGTCTATAGTCGATACAACCTAAATCATCATCTTCCATCGACTGCAGGTTTTGGTCGTGGTCAAATTGATTTTGGGCTGTGGTCAAATCGGCAATTCATAATAATTCATAGTAAAACAGTCCCTGAGATAACAAACAATTTCTTTCTATATATATATTCATTTATTAACACACAGTGTGATGATATGAGTGGTCCGGTGGCGCAAAGGTTATCGCCGGTTACCAATACAGTGAAGGCTGGCTGCCCAGAGCTCATTTCTCGTTTTCGGGCACACTGTTCTTTCTCTGCACGTGGCATCTGTTTACAGGGCTGGCTGCCTTGCCGTGATATACCCTCAGTTGCTGGCACGGCGTAAAACACCAATCCCACACACACACACACACAGTGTGTGATGTGTTTTGCAACACTACCCAGTTTGCATTACTGTGTTCGAAACACACTGTAGCTGTGAAGACATTCGTTGCTGCAGAAGAAAATCGTGTGAAAAGAGTTAATGCGTTACTTCAATAATTCTGCAAACCTTTTGTAAATTTTGTCAAGAAAGTTTTGAATTGTAAAAAATTCAGTTTTTTTTTTAATGTAATTTGTATCCAGTGAAGTTGGTGGTCTTTCTGTGCCTGGGAGAGGGGTAGGAACCTAAAATACCTATCCTGGAAA
Organism: Pomacea maculata; assembly: GCA_004794325.1. Classification (NCBI taxonomy): domain Eukaryota; kingdom Metazoa; phylum Mollusca; class Gastropoda; order Architaenioglossa; family Ampullariidae; genus Pomacea; species Pomacea maculata. The sequence goes on along the minus strand of SRHC01000720.1, from coordinate 2,777 downwards.
AGAAGTTCTACCTAGTTAACAGATTTACTTGAACAAAAATTATCTGCAGTTTTCAAAAAATTTTTTTGTTTCTTTTGCAGTCTGCAAGTCGGGATGACTCACCACATAATTCCAGGTCTCCTGGCTTTTCACCTAAAGAATCACCAGCAACATCACCAAATCACAATGCTCCTCGGCCGCTGATTAAACAGCACACTGTACCTGCAGTGTTTGCTGGCTCTATCGTGAGAGACAAGGAGACTATCCATGACTCTGGTCATGTTAATCCTGTTGCGCTGGCATCCAATGGTGGGGGTGAGATTACTTTGTGAATTCCGATTGAGAGGAGAAAGGTAGATTTGTTATAGTATGACAGTCAAAAACAAGGGACCATGAGCAACTAAATTGATTGATGCCACTTTTCCAGGTGGAGGAGTACCCGGAGGAGGTATGGGACACTCAGTGATGTCAGGGTCAACAGGAAGCAGTATTGGTCCACATGTACATCCTGTAGCTGTAGTAGGAGGACATTATCCCCATCTTTCCAGTAATGAGAATGGCAACTGGGCCATGTTTGAGGATGATGAGAGTCATAGTATGTGAACATTCATTTCTTACCATTTGGATGAGTGCTTTGGCAGTCTGTTGGGCCATGTTCTTAGATAACTACCACTTTCTGTGGATGGGAGATGTTTTAGGGGAAAAAATGTTTAGGTCATGTTTATTGTACCTCATTTATTCTGACTGTAGTTTATCTTACATTCACAAAGCTTTAAAGGACTAGTGGGGTGTTGGTTTTTTTTCTTATGATTGAGTAAAGTTCAATTGAACACTACCCTTTCCTTCTGAAGAAGCAAGCCTACAAACATCAGCATGCAAAGAAATTGGTCAAAATTGTGACTATGTACATAGACAATTCATGTATCATCCCATCTCTCCTACTGGCTGAGGTTGTCACAACCTGAATGTAGATACTCAAATACAGTCCTGACCTCTGTGCTGTTGACTTCTTTGTATGGGGATATTTGTGGGCATGTATCTCGGGAACAGAACTAAGAATGGGGAGGAAACAGATTTGGCGAAATAACATCTTTTTTTTTTTATTGCAAGGGATAACAGTTCATTCCATTCCTTATGGTTTGTTATGGCATTACATTTATCAACTTGCATACAATAAAAAGAAACAAAAGAAGACCTAAAAATATTTTAGATGTAAAGCATTTTCATTATTTTGGACCTAAACAGAACATGTTTGTCTTCACAGTGTTATTAGGCAGTGGTGTTAAAAGGTGGGAATCATCTCTTGAGCCGCCAGGTATTGATTCATCTTCCATAAGTTCTGAGGCTGAGAGTATCGATGATGTTTGGACCATCACAGATGAACAGCGAGAATACTATGTAAAGCAGTTTATCTCCATGCAGCAAGATCTTAGTGGAGTCATTACAGGTTTGCTTTCTGCTTTTTTCATTTTGTGATAGTTGCCAGCGGTAACAGTAATAAAGCTCATACAGTGGTTCCTTCATACTCAAACTGCACTGCTTTCAAACATTTTGGTCCTCTGCCAGTATTTTTGAGAGAAATTATTTTGATGCTCAACCACTTGCTTAGTAGTGGCATACATGTGTCTGAATTAGCCATTCAAGTCAGTATGACATGGTTAAATCAACATTGACTATGCTGAAACTTAAATATATTAAAATGATGAAAATATATTTTTCAGTGTAACATATTTAAATAAGACCAATCTTTTTATGTATGCTGTACTGTAAAATACTCTGAATCATACAAGGCAGACAGCTGTTGATGGGTGCCAGAACCAGTCAAATATATTTATGTCATTTCTTATGAGGGTAAAAAGTGTTGGCACTATTGATTAGCATTTTACCAGCCTTCCAGAATGGAAGTACTGTACATCTGCCAAAGTCAGCTTCACTCTACTTTCTAATACCCAATTGACATTTCTACAGCAAGAAAAAGCAATCCTGAAATACAAACTTACATGCACATAAGGTTAATGTCAAAACACACAATAATATTGATGCATCAACACACACACACACTGACACTTGACACATTAACATAAATACTGAAATCTATAGATTTCCCTGCCTTTCTCACATGTACACTAACATCCATATTTATGCACACACATTCATGTGCTGTCAGTGTGTTTGCAGCATAGTTGCAAAAAGAAAAACAAAAACATGCTGTCTGATGGTTAGTGCTGTGTCCAGTTTATATTCAATTATTCAGCACTTTCTTCTGCCCTTTTTCACAGAAAAGAAACTTACCCATCTGGTGTTAGAGAAGACTGTTTATCAGAATGTTCAACATCATTGATAAGAAACAAAAGGCCACCTACAGGAAAACAGGCCAGTACAAAGATGAGGATATCAACCAAAAGCTAAACAAAACAAAGCAAAAAATAAAAGTGTGTTCCAAATACTGGGCACAAAAATCAAAACAGATTGATGTAGAGGAACAAAATGCAGATAGCCAGTCCCCTCAAGCCAGGAAAATGAAGGGTCATCATTTTTCTGTAACATTTCTGCTCTCTTGCAGGTCCTGTTGCCAAAAATTTCTTTGAAAAGTCCAAGCTACCTGTTGTAGAGCTGTCCAAGATCTGGTAAGAAATTGTATTTGGATGTTAACATTAGAGGGAAGATGTAGAGCTTGTTTGCAAAATTCCTATAAACATTTTAAAGTGATGGTTTAGATGTCATTAAAACCATGTTCCAATAATGAGATTTCCCTTCCCCTTTAGTTATATTTGCTAGCATAAGGTGCAGAATGGAAC